>QFAX02000184.1:0-166332 GCA_003412495.2 Echium plantagineum
TAGAAGATAGTCGTTTTGCGCGTCATTCTCGTGTCAATTTTGAACAGCCTCTAAGTTATGACATGGGTAAGGTTTGCACACTATCCGACCGCCCTCCCCCCTACCAGGCGGGAGCATCTTTTCAAAGGATTTGGGGCATATTGATGGTTGATGTATCCTGACATCCTTAAGAATCGAATCTGCTTTGCTTGATAGTTCTAGCCAAAGCATGTTTGACTTGGCCTTGCTCGCTTGATGGCCAGTTGTGATACCATTTTCAATTATCTGCAACTTTGGAATTGTGATGCCGATAATATTTATGTTTGACACTGTAGTTGACTGGTAACTACTCAAGCTTTTTGGAGTACCGAACAGTGTTGTTCACTTATCAAAAGATTGTGGATTACATTATCTAATCATCAATACACACAATTGCTCTGAAAATCATGAACTCCAGGTTTCTGCATCTAGTATTCTAGTCCGCTATGAGTTTACCCGCCAAGTTTGGCAACCTTTTTGGAAATTTTAATCATGAAACTTCCAATCTCATTCTCTTGTATAATTTAATATGTATGAAGTGTAACAAACTTCAAAATTCATCGGACACAATAATTACCCTCCATTCAAGTGTTGCATTTTATACAAAGGAGGACTGAGAATGGGATTCGTAAAAGGGGATATGTAGAAAGAAATTGTTAAGGTTGCACTATTTGTTGCAAATTATTGACAAGTGATGAGCTTCGTTTAGAACATAGAATGAAGTGGCATTTGCTTTTTTATGTAGATGTTTAGAGATTATGCTGAATCTCGGCTACCTATTCAAGTCAAAATGTATGGTCTTTATTTCGTATCCATGCTAAGTTACAAGGAGATGTGTGTTTGATTCACCTTTGCCATATAAAAGGATTTCCTGAATCACGAGTCGAAACAGTTCTGCAGTTGAATAACATCCGTCTCACATCATCTTATTCATAGAGTTGATCTGTAAGGTTTTATCCTGAAAACAAGAGTAGAAATTTCGTTCATCCTTTCTTATAATATTTTTTGTCACCTATTCTCATGCTAATTTAGTTATTATAGACCTGATCCCCCATTGCCTCAGCTCTGTCTCTCAGACGACATTGTGACGAAGTTGCATCAACGATACAGTATTACAAATGTGTTTGCTATCTAGATCCGTGGACATTGCTCTAGCCAGAGATTCAAGTATGTTTTCAAAGTGGCTATAAGTCTGTCGTTGATATCTGTTATGGGAGACTAGCACATTTTTCGACATTAGTTTACTATGGTAAGTTCTAAGATCTCTGACTTCGTTTGCATTAATTCCATTTGCTTTATAATTTGTTCTCCCATATTAAATCTTGCAAACTAAGGACAGATTGATATATCGACACTAATGCTATGCATGGTATTCGAACCATAATTGGTCAACTTTAGGTTCATCATTTTCTTCTAGGTTTTCAATGAAATGATGACAGGAAACATAAGCCCTACAGATCAAGTCTCTACCACTTAAGCAACCAAACGTCCAAGATTATTTTCACAACTTCTGACATATGTTCTAACAATATTGCAGGGATACTGATTACGCTTACAATTCCTGCCATTTACGAAAGGTACGAAGACACCATTGAGAAATAATATCGATGAGGTCTGAGAAGTTGCAACATTGTACATGAAGATAGATGGGGAGTTCAAATACAAGGCTCAAAGTTGGATATTGGAAAAGGAAAAAGCTAAATATGGTTACGAGCACCTTAACTATTCTGTCGTGCACTTCTTTTTCCTCATTGTTCCTTGAGCATTTTCCTGTGCTGTATTAGATATTGCTTGGTTCCAGTGTTGCCGACCTCAGGCAGCTCTGTGGGGAAGATGTAAGTAGGAAGAGACTGTATGTGATTATTTCACAGTTGTAAATTTCAACGGAGATAAATCTTTTTGTAAGATTTCCATTATTGAAAGATGGTCTTTTTAAATTGGTGGAACTTGTCATTCGGATAAATGGTAACAAATGTTCTAGAGCCAATTTTATAGACACTTATTACCGAGAACATGGAGGAAAACATGAACACAGAAAAACATCAAGGTTAAGGGTTACGAATTTCTTCAAGATCGATCCATAATGTTAAACATTCAGAGACAACCAGTTTCAATAATGGTACATAACAATGCATCTCAAGCTAAAATTACACAACAATGATAATTCATAGTCTTCTGTATTATGCTCCTTGAACTAACATGCAGGCCACTCGAATCCTGCAATACAAGAAAAGCCAGAAGCAATTGGACGAGTAAGCAACCATTCATAGAATTCGAAGGTACTATGTACAGCTCAAACAACTTACAAGGAACAAAGAACAAAGAAAATGATTTGACCTAATCCCCAACTTCAACTTACAACCTATAATGTGGAATGTTCAAGTTAAAAACAGCAACTGCACTAAATGAGAATACAAAATAAGAAAAAGAATATACAAACCTTAAATATTGCTGGGGTACATGAAGACCCTTACTCTAGCTCCCTGCAAATCATTTCAATACATTTCGAACATTAAGAAAAGAAAAACTCAAAATTTATTGTTGAAGATTTTCATCGAAGTATCAAACATTAAATTATTTATACCATCGATTTGGTGGAAGGTTAGACTTGAACTTAGCCGAACAACACCACTTTCCATGAGGCCTACAAACCTTTCCCAAATGCATCTGTAGTGCGAATATCCTTCTTAGTTTTGGCCTTGTATATGTAAGCCATCTTCTTACCTTGGTACCATGCTACATCCTCCTTGGTATTAACTCCCTCAATCTGAACCAATGACGTGTTCGGGTATTGGTTCGACTTGGACCTACATTATACATGACCATTCCTTAAAATTCTGCCCGTAATAACTTCTAGTAGTCTACATTTGAAACTGAAAATACATTCAACTGAACCAACAAAACAAAATGAAAAAAACCGGAAATAAACATTCGCATACACAAAGTATGCGTCAAAGATAAAAAAATCAACACAACAACTTAGAAATGAACGAGTGATTGAGGCAACATAACATATACACACATTTCATTTCAAAATTTAAAAATGGAAAAACATCAAAATTAAAAACTCTAATACTTCAAATTAATTTAGACAAAAAATAGAGCATCTGGTTTAATTACCGTTTGTAGCCAAGCACTGTTCCACGTGTATAAAGTCTGCAAAATTAAATAATACATATTTATTTTGTAAAAAATTAAAAATATTTAGTAATCACATGTACTGGAAAATATTGAAGTTGTGAATTGAAAACTACCTGACTCGTTCTCCTTGGCGTCCCTTCACCCATTGTTTATTTTGAAGATTTGGCAAGAAAATGAAAAAAACCCTAATTTTGACTTAAGGGTTTGTTTGACCTATATATTGTTAATCCTAGGCTCTAGTTCGAGCTGGTCCATGTTCTTGCGACCCGATTGTGGTCTTGAGAATTTTGACAAAGTAGCACACAATTAACTCCCTTCTTAAGTCGTAGTATTGCCCTAGTGGTTATCGATCCAACATCCACATTGGAGCTTTGGATTCGAATCCTGCCAATACATTCTAATAAAAATAAATTTTAATATAATATTGTTTGACAAAAAAAATAATCTTTTAAATCTCCATCACTAACTAAATTACCCCCACCTTCTCCTTCATTCTTCATCTTTTCTTTATTAATTCACAAAACTAACAAAAAAATTTACTAAATAACATCATTAGACCCAAATATTTGAAAGATAACATCTACCAAAATTTCTGGGGCTATATAATATGCTAGTGTTTTGCAAACAAAACATGAGAGTGCTTCAAAAGATGTCAATTTTACAAAATTCTCTTGAACCAATCGTACATGTTTCATAATGTTAAAAATCACTTATTTTTAATAACAAATGTTTCTCTTGAACCAATCGTACATGTTTTATTTTTGAACCAATCGTACATGTTTCTGGTCACTGACAAGAGTCTTTTCCACTAGGCCATTCGATTAACTCATTAATCACAAATGTTTTAGAAAGCGTACTACTTGATACCTCTATTATAGTTAGGGCAAATGGCTTCTGACATCGCTCACGTTTGGAAAAAAGCCAGTTAGATCACTCATGTTTCAAAAACGGCTTTTTTGAAACATTAGTGATCTATCTGGCGTTTTTGAAACATGAGTGATCTAACTGGCTTTTTTTCCAAACGTAAGTGATGTCAGAAGCCATTTACCCTTATAGTTATTGTTAATTGTGAATTTTTTGACAAATTAATAGCATAAAATTGCTCAAAACTCATTTTTAATGTAATCGTACAAGATTTTTTTTTCTCTAATTGGTTGTTCTACTCATACAATATGACGAAATGAGAGTGGTGTAATGCGGACGTTGTGGACATTGTAAATGATCTCTTCTAAGAGGACCTACAACCGCTACTCTTCGAAAATTTATGTACATCTGCCTGATTTTTAAGCATTTAGCTACCTGTGACTAGTACAATTATGACAGGTATGTTCAAATTGCAAGTAAAACAAGGGAAAACATATCCCCTCCGCCGTGTAAATGCTGCACTGCGACTAATATCCAAGTCTGGTTCAAGCAAAATATGCAATTCCATTCGCGAATAAACATCAACTTACAAGAGTTTATAATAAATCAAACGTTAGTGATATCCTGTGCCATTTGCCCATAAAGAATTTACTCGAACAGTTTACTCGAATAGTGTATTTTTTTTTTTATAGATAGAAAACAAGACGGTTATAACGGACCCGAATAGTGTATTATTCAACAGGGATCATGACTTCATTAGTCCTGAACATAGGCAAAGTCCAAGGAGGATTATACCTAGCCAACACATAATCGCCGACAACCTTAAACCCATCTCTCTCCAACCGCCTCCTCAACTCCCCCACCTTCTTCTCCACCACCACCTCATTCGCCACCCCACTAAACCCCACCACCCCATACCTCCTCTCCCCCTCCTCCACGACCACCACTCTCCCATCCACTGGATGCGGCGCCTCCTGCGCCGTCTTATACTCCTCCGGAAGAATAAACTGCATGCTCACCTTCTCCTCATCCTCCCCCCTCTTGGTGATGACTGGAGCGGTCATGGAGATTTGAGAGGCTTCAGTGTTCTTGGGGGTGCCGAAAACGCCGATGTACGCGGCGAGGAGAGAGAAGCCGCCGTCTTTGTCGCCGTTCATGTCGGAGGGGGAGTAGGTTACTTCCGCTATTACAGAGGGTGAGTATTGTCGGATTTCGTATTCGGAGGTTGAGTTTATGAGGGAATATTTGGGTGTTGGTACGCTGATTTTGCCGAAAACCATACCCATTTTCAGATGAATTCGAGCTTGGTAGGTGGGTGGGGCGGCGGGCGGGGGGGGGGGGGGGGGGGGGGTTCTCGTTGTAGATAAATGGTTTATTGGAAATATTTCGTGTGGAGATGGTTGATCTTGGAGTTAAGGAGTGGATTTTGTTGAGCTTTTATAGACGTTTATTAAGGGTGCACATATTTTGCACACACCAAAACAAGTGTTTTTTTAGGGGCGAATTTATTATTTTATCCCTATGTGAAGTCCGTCAATTGCTACATTTACAAATAGGGGGGTCTAATTGTAATTTGACACCCAAAAATCACTACTTGGGTGTGCATATAACAAATCAGACATATTTTCAAGGCACTTATTTCCAAGGCATGAGATTCGGATGATTTTATCCTTTAAAAACATTTTTATAAATTAGTTATGAGATCAAAAGGATATTAATTTGTCAATTTTTTCCTAATCAAAGGCGTGAAATTGTCATATATTTCTATTTTAAATCTACAAACATGTCATCCCGTATTCACTGGAATTGCATTCCAATTATGATTCCACATGTTCGTTTCATTTTTCAATTAATATTACTTGAATCTTTATGGAACAAAATTATTTTTATATATTATTTTGATAAATTCTCATATTTTATTAACCATTTTGATATATATATTCTTGACAAAAAAATACTAAAGTTTTTTACTTTGGTTGAAAACACTTCATAACTAACGAACACGTAAAGCACGAATGAATACAAGAAGTATCAAACTTAGTACAACTTGATAAGTTTGATTAAATGTTATAATTTTTTAATTTTTTAATAATACATAAAATTAATTTAAGATCTCACATGTTATAATTTTTTGATTTTTTAATAATATGAGAATATTTTCAAAACTAATATATAAACATAATTTTGTTTAATAAAGATTCAAGTATTAATTGAAGATTGAAATGAATGTGTGGAATCATCATTCGAATGCAATTCCAGCGATGATTTCACATGTTTGGTTCAACTTTTAACTAATATGAGTTTAAATCTGAACGTGTGGAATCGTCACCAGATTATATTTCTCATGATACTTTCATCCGTTCGATAATGGGTAAAATGGACAAAATCTCATGCCTTGGATACTTATGCCTTGGAAATAGGTTCCTCTCCGTTTATTAAAGGCTAGTTGCGGGTGTATAGTTAATGTTTATGCACATTGATATTTTGTTTAGCCAAAAAATAATTGATACGATAAATTTTTACAATACTGCAATTCCTTATTTTTCATAAGCAAATACATACAAAACGTTTGAGTACGCGGAGCATTTGATTCGGGATATTTGTTGGTATAGACTACATCTTGGAGGTGTTGGAATTCAAGCACTAAAAGAAGGTTAAACAATCCGCTGCAATTCCAAAAGGTACAAAATACTAAATGCCCTTGAATTATTGTCAATATAGATCGTAGAAATTTGGTTTCGGAAAAATAGAACGTTATAACGTTCGCTAAAATATGTATTAAATCCATCAGTAGTGTTGGCTTCTTCTCCTTTTGTTGGTCGTTTGTAGCTTTTTCGGGTGGCCGTTTGTGGCCTTTTCGGTTTCGATATTTTGGCACATGTTCGGGTTTATTTACCTTTTCTTGTAAGTCAATATCGTGGACTGATTTGCAACTTTTGTACTTTCGAGGACCAAAAGGCAACCTGAACCCACTTGCGGGGACCATTTCAACAATTTGCTCTTAATAATAAGGTTTAGGTATAGTTTCACTTAATTTACCATTTCAATAGTGAAATTCTAAAATGTCATATTTTATCACTTAACTTTTATTTTTTAGCGCAATTTTAAATTGTTGATGGCTCAATAATTTAGTATCATTTATTCCCAACCTTTCATATAAATACAAGAAGTCTTAAATTCAAATCTTAGCTTATTCAAGCCACCAAAGAATTTTGAAGGATATTCTGACTCCATAGATAATATGTCCATCTTTTTACGATCATCCATATAATGACCATATCTAAACAACCCAGGAAATAGGAAGGATTCTTCAATATTATTATGTCATTGGATTGACAAAGAAATCTAAACACATTTTCCTTTGAACGGCAAGACGGCATGAGCCGGGTTATTTCGTTGTTTTTGAGTTTTGGGTTGGTTATCGATTTTTTTCCATTTCTTAACCCACATGGGTATGGGTAGGGTCGCGGATATAGGGTAAATCTTACCCGAACCATACCGGCCCATAGATATATGTATATAAGACATACTTTATTTTTTATTTTATTTTTATTGTGATCATTTTTTGGAAACAATTAAATATAATCAATTAATAAATAAACCAAATATATAAATAAAAAGAGCATTGACCAAACAAAACAATCGATTAACGGGTTAATAAGTTATTATAGTATACTCATTGAAAAAATAAAAGACAAAGTCTTAGGGCCTGTTCGTTAAATCTGAAAACTGAAATCTGAAGTTTGACTATAAGTGGCTGAACATTATTGAATGTCTGAAACTGAATTATAACGGAATTCAAATGCTGAAAATATTAAGGTGTTTGATAATAATTTAAAGAAAAATACTGAAATCGAGTTGTATTGACAATTTTACCCCTACTTTAGTTCATTTATTATACATAAACAATATATAATAAATAGTATTACACGGGATAAATAAAAAATCTAAAATCGAGTTGTATTGATAATTATGCCCCTAATTTAATTCATTTATATGTTAATATGCATAACGAATAATATTACAAGAGATTAATAAATTATAAATATTATCGATAACATAAATTATAAATAGTATAAAATAATAAATAGAATTAAATAAATAATAATGATGACAATACTCATATGAACAATAATAAGAAGTATAATATTAGTAATAATATTGTAATACTAATAATAATAGTGATAATAATAGGATAATAATAATAATAATAATAATGATGATGACAATAATGATAATAAAAATAATAACAATAATAATATTATTAAGAATACTAGTAACAATAACACAAACAATAAAATGATAATAATACTAATGATAATAATTCTAATAATCAAAATAATAATAATAATAATAATAATAAATAATCAATTTTAGATACTACTCCAATATTTTTCCTTTTATCTAATATAATCCAGCTGAACAGACGAAATTAGATAAGATATTATTCGAATAAGAAATTAATCTACCTCAAATGGTATAAAATATCATATATTAATAAAAATTCTTTTAAAATTTGAAGGATATAATTTTCTTTAATGATATGTAATAGGTTACTCTTATGCGTAATCCTACATTAATATATATTTCCAATAATAACCTATTAGGAGCTTTCGAAATATGTATATATATATACACACACTACAACTTATTGATTTTGTGAAAAACTCAACATGGCTTCTAGCTACAGATGCAAGATCTTTTCAATGTTTAGAGTATTTGTTTGGTTTCTAGTTATTTTGTCCTCTGGTTGTTCTGTTCAATCCCTTGAAAATATTGAAATCAATGAAGCCAACCAAACAAGGGGCCCTACACAGGAGGATCTTGATATTATTAGAGCTTATCTCATGAAAATCAATAAACCTGGCACCAAAACAATTAAGGCATTTTTTCATTTTTATGTTTCTTTAATTTATTTTATTTTTATGATTTCATAAAAGTAATTTAGAGTATATTGAGTCGGGGAAGAGGTGCACCTTAGTTATGTGAATGATCGCGTAGTTAAAAAATATTATCTTACCATATATAAAAGGGAAAGCGACTAATTAGGGGGGTTTCATCAACGTTGAAGCCCCAAATTTTCCTTCATGAAGCCCACGTACTTACATTAAACTTTCAGCTTAGTTATTGGAATAAAATTTAACATGATTATTTAATTTTCATAAATGTTTTGTACAATAAATATCTTGTAATATATTTTAAATATTTATATTCACATTAAATGTAGGCTTAGTTAACACATACTACTAATTAATCGAAAATCATACATTATAAATATGATAAACGAAAATTTACACATTTTAAATTGTGCACAAACATTTGATAAATAAGGAATATAAACATAAATATGAAAAAATTAATTACACTGCATACAACCCTAAATCATTGTTTAATTTAGAACTTTGTTGGTTGACTTATTAAATTACTAGCTTAGATTCAATTTTATTTATTTAATTTTGAATTAAGTGCAGAGCCCCGATGGTGATATTATAGATTGTGTTATATCTGATCAACAACTAGCTTTTGATCACCCTGAATTAAAGGGACAAAAACCACTGGTAAGTTGATTACTCTAATAACTTATGATTTATCTTTTCTCAAACTATTAATAAATATTCATTAAATTTCTCACAAATAAAAATAATTAAAATGTCATTTGGGGCATTTTTCAGGATCCACCAGAAATACCACCAGGATATAATAATTCATCAAATGATACAAATGAAGTTTTTCCATTATGGAGTATGTTAGGTGAGTCATGTCCAGATGGAACAGTTCCAGTTATAAGAACTACAGAAGAAGACATTTTACAACATGGTAATATTTCAACTTTTGGAAGAAAACCAATTGAAACCTTAGCTACAGACAATACCCATGAGGTATATATATATATAGTCATTATTAATTACCAGTAAATAATTTAATTTTTTTTGTAATGTGTATTTAGCTTTGTTTAAAGATTTATGCTAATTATATATTATAATTAACAGTATGCGACTGTGGATGTATATGGCAATAAAATTTATGGAGCAAAAGCACACTTAAATGTTTGGGCACCAAAAGTTAAGGGTAAAGGTTTTAGCTTAGCGCAAATATGGATTTCATCAGCTGGTTCTAATGGCGAGGTCAACACCATTGAAGCTGGATGGCAGGCATGTATTTATTCTATTATTTTATTTCAAATATTTGTTAAATGTTTGTAATGCTTTTTCTTTTCAAAATTGTGGTTGAAGCATGAAACAATTTTTTTTTTTTTTTGATAATTAGCGATGAGGTGAGTTTCGAAATCAATTTTATGTATTTTGATCACTGTTTTACATATTTAATTATGTTTTTTGGTTGTTTTTAAACATAGGTTTATCCACAAGCACATCGTGGAGACTGGCAACCAAGATTATTTGTTTTTTGGACAGTAAGTAGTACTAACTCTCTAATTTTCTATGAGTTACTCGAATAGCCTAGTGGAAAAGGCTCTTGTTAGTGACCAAAAGGTCATGGGTTCGAAACTCACCTCATCGCTAATTTACAAAAAAGAAAAAAAAACTCTCTAATGTTCTAATTAACAAAATTATCTTAGTGGACGAAGTACTATACAACAATGTTAAAATTGTCAATTGTTTTTTTTTTGGCAGGCAGATGGTTACAAAAGCACAGGATGTTATAATTTTCAATGTCCTGGGTTTGTTCAAGTAAGTAAGAAATTAGCCCCTGGTGCAGCACTAACTCCATTATCTTCTTATGGAGGTCCACAAAAGGGTTTCACCTTGTTAATATTTAAGGTAATTAGTCCAACCATATAACATCTAAGTAAAACTTCGTTTATGTTATCGTGAGACGTGCTTCTAACAATATTGCAAATTAACCTTGAAAGTGACACAATGTTGTAATACAGTCTCCGAAAGTACAAAATATTGCAGCATGGTCTTAGAAAAATTTGGGACTAATGTGCAACGCTTTTGACTTTCAAGGACTATATCCCAACACCTTGGCCACTTTTGGGGACTAATTTGAAACAATATAACTATCTGGAATCAAAGTGTAACTTGATCCAACTATTTGATACCAAATCGACAATTATCTCTCTTGAAACATATAAACAATTGTGATAAGGTAACTCTGATTTTCATGTTGGTGTCGATCCCAAACTGGCGGTTACATATTGCAGGATGAGAAAAGTGGAAATTGGTGGTTACGATATGGTGACATTTTAGTTGGATACTGGCCATCTGTTTTATTTGGAAATCTTAGAGATTATGCTACTAGGATTACATATGGGGGAGAAGTATATGATGTAGGGGAAGACAATGGTGAACACAAATCAAATGAAATGGGAAGTGGACATTTTGCAGCGGAAGAATTTGGAAAAGCTGCATACTTCAGGAATGTCGAAGTGATAAATGAGTCTCATAATTTGGAAAAGCCACACAATATCAAACTATCGGCTGATCATCCTAATTGCTACAGTATTAAGAGTCAAGACAGTAAGAATTTTGGATATCAATTTTATTATGGAGGACCGGGTTGTCTTAGATAATATCGAGTCAAGTGCTCGTTAACTATTGAGTCGAAAACTCAAGTCAAGACAGTAAGAATTTTATCATACTATCGGCTGATCATCCTAGTTGCTACATGTTACAAGTTTTGGACATCATTTTGAAGTCTTTAATAATATCAAATTGTATCAATTTTTGATAAGATGGTTGATAACTCTTGTATTGATCATAACATGAACACAAAATATTTTTATTAATTGAGAAAACTCAGGTTGGTCCTAACTAGGTTAACCAAATAATAGCATATTATGATATCGTACTACAGTAGTCATACCACTACTATAATAGTCATACCCATATAGGATTTTAGTCTTGTCAACTAATCGAACAGTAACAAACCTATATTGGTTTGAGTTCCGCGCGAACGGATTCCAACCTAAGGTTCAGTTTGGTTTTATACGAACCTAAATTTTTGATTTGATTTGGTTTAATTGTAAAATAAACACTTGAGGTTCGAGTTTAGGTTCGATAATTCTCATAAAAGGTTCCAATGATCAAATGTTTGGGTACGATTCGAAAATTAGCAGAAGCTCGAAAAACTTGCTTAAAGTTACATATATTTGATTAAAAATTCGATTTGAAATTTATAATGGTTGGATATCATAGATATTCACAATTTTACTAAAACATTTGATTGCCAATACTCTTTTACAAAAGTGTCGATCTCCCAAAATTTCCGTTAACTTAGGACATAGTATTTGTTAAACCCACTAAATTACACTAACTCAATACCTATTCTATCAAGTCTATCTTAATAGATTATATTAATTGTTAAATAAATTAAAATTTATCATAATCCTTATTAAATTTCCTTAGTCAAATTTCTTAATTTAATTATGTCTTCGTAATCAAATCAGAAGTAATAAATTTCAGTCATTGCTTTTGCTTTTTTAGGTCTTATTTATTATTCTAACTTCAGAAGTCTATGTTAGATATTTTCTTTTATCATAATAACAATATCAACAACTATCATTACTTATTAGTATTAGGGTTTTTGTTCGTTTGCAGTTTAAACTATTTTTATATTTTTACTTGTCTCGAAACTATTTATATGTCTATGTGTCGCTAAACTATTTATCTTGTCATTTGATCCTTTGGCTGGCCATTATGTCATCCCACTACCTGTTAACTCATTTACAATGTCACCAAACTTAAGAAGTTGGCCGATTTCTCCCTCGTGCTCCCTTCCAAGAGATCTGTTGATTGTCAATGAACTAAAAACAAAACCAATAGCCCCTCAGTCGGACCTTGTGAAACATAGGATGAACATTTATTCACAAATAACAAACAAATTTTTATTAATTATTCACAAACAATAAACAAATTTTTATTGGTTAAGCTTTGTAATATTGCTCCACTAATATTAAACTATTGTATCATAAAAATATTAAAAACTAAAATTAAGATATTACATGATACTAATTATCAAATTTTAGTTATCAATTATTTAGAAACAACACATAAAATTGTGCATTAACCAAACAAAACAATTGATTAAAATATAGGTTAATAAGTTATTATAGTATAATCATTGAAAAAAAATAAAAGACAATAGCCTTAATGTATAAAATAATCAATGAGTAAGTAACATACATACTATTTTTTATTTTTAAAGTGTTTTCACTTTATTATGTCTATAAATTTAAAATTCATGATATATCATTTGTTTTAGTGATATCATTTGTTTTAATGATAAATAATATTAATTACATTGGAATTTAAATTATCTTAATAAAAAATTATTTATGATCAAAATTATTAAAATAATTTGGATGAAGTATTTCTGAATAGACTACCCACGGATAAAACCCTTACCCATCAAGTTTTCTTTGTTAGGGTTGGCTCAGGTATCAGGTTGATCACTTTAAGGGCGGTGCGGCTTACGGGTTTTACAAATTAACTTAGGGTCGGGTATTGGATATAGGTAAAACCCTCCCCAATCCTATCCATTGCCATCCCTACCTAAGAACTAAAACAAAGGGATAACAAACAAACAAAATTGTGCTTTTGCATATATGTACTTTTGTTAATCATATAATGATGCTTTCTCTTCTGTTCTGTTGAATTGTACATTTGTTCATATATGTTTGATTTGAATATCAAATGATTTTGTTTAGAATGAAAATCAACAATAAAAGAAAAACAAAAAAAACAATAAAAAAAACATAATTAAAATAGGAAAAAAAACGGAGCACAATAAGGCAAGAATCACCAAAACCAATGCGCTAACATAACACAAGTATTAAATGGGATATTATATATTGCACACACAATTAACTATGAGAATTGATACAGTAATTGTCTAGTACAAAAAACGTGCAAAAAGAATTGAAAGAGAGAATGACAAAAAGGAACAAATATATGTAGCATTAATTAATGGTCTACATACCCTGATTCAATGGTCTATAATTTTGTTACCACAATACTAATTATTTTGAGTTAACGTACAAGAACCTTCTCATTCTTTCATATATATATGCATACATATATTATATTTAATTGTCATATTAAATTCTTAATATGTGCAAGTATATTTTCAAGAAAACCAGTTTATGATATATATAGCCTATATATACATGCATTAGACATTTATCACAATATATAATACCACCTTTCAAAAAAATTATTAATACAAAATGTATACAATATATTTATTATTTATTCAATCAACGATAAAAATTCGTGAACTCAAGGAAAAGGGAAATTAGTATGAAGAGTTTTAAATTAGTGAAAGATAAATATTCCTCAAATTTCTTTGTTTTCGCTAGGAAGAGGACTCGAACACAAGAGCTCCACTAATATCTAATGGTGTTAGCATGCTTTCGACTAAAACAAATTATCTTGAAAATATACCACCTTACTATATATTGCTTTAGTAAATGATATACAATATTATATGTTAATAATGATGTTAGTAATATTATGTACTTTGTATATATAAATAATCATGTATATGGTAACATTTTCGTTGACCTATCAAGAATTCTCTTATTGATTTTAAGAAAATTATAACTTGTTAGAATATGTTCGTTAAAGCTGAAAGGTAATGCTATATATAGTACTTCTATGTACAGTACTTACATAAAATTTCTAAAATAACCCTCTAAACTGGTGGAAACAAAAAGAATTCGAACTTCATTTCTCCTATCTCATCTCAGATGTAACCGACTAGTCGAGAGTGACTTAGGGTACTAAATATTTTTTTAGTACTACTAATACTAAATGGCATTTTAGTCTATTTGTCATCATTACATACTAATTAGATTATTTTACACTTTTCTTATATTGTTAAACTTATTTGCGGTCAACTCATTTGTAGGTTACAATTAAGTCTTTCATTAAAAACATATTTACTATCGTTATCAAATTCATTGACCAAATTGCATGAACATAATCAGCAGAATGTTTTTGCTCTCTCAGCCTTACACCACACCAAATAAAGTTTTTGATTTATCCTCTCTATCGCCTAAATCAACCGAACCAAAGACGGAAACCTCCTCTTTCGCCTAAATCTAACCACAAGGTGAGTTTAATTGGTGTTTGTAATTTTGTTCTGTCGAATTTTAGATTTTATTTGGAATTTTCTGTTTTTTGTTACATAGATAGGTTCGATTATCTGCAAATTGTATAAAATTTTGAATCTTAATTGGAGTTGTAATTTTCAAATTTCAAATTTGCAAATAAATTAGTGTTTGCCACCGAGTTTTTTTCATAGGTAGGTTGGAATTTGTGAATTGTTATTAGCTGCAAACTTTCAATTTAATTAGAAAGCTCACCGAGTCTCAAAGTTGTGACTTGAAATGCTGGCTGGAAAGAGGTTACCTCTGCAGACTTCATTACGAAATCTTAAACGCATGTAAAATTAGTAGCGCATAGCTAATTTGATAGTAACTGTGAAATAACCACTAAGCAGGAAATACCAGATTACATTGATTTACTAGGTAAAAATGGTAATTAGAAAGCATATTTTCGACATTCAAAATTATGAATCATGTTAATCCATAAATGGTTGGGTGGTTGGTTCCAGTATTATTTGCGAATTTCAATTTGTAAACTGCTAATATATCTTTGGCATAGTATAAGTATACTTTTGGCAAATTTAAGTTTTGTCAACCTAAGCTTTATAACTGACAGTTAAATTTCTAATTTTGTCAACCATATTTGGCGATTATAATGTTTTGTTGTTATATATTTGATACATTATAAATGAAATTGTTTGCAAATGGAATCTAGTTAACCAATGGAAAAGGGGAAACGAAGCAAGAATGGAATCGTTTAGCAAATGGAAAAGAAGTAACGAAGATCAACTGAAGCATCTAGTTAACCAATTACGGATAGATCTTTGCTGTGCAATAGTTAATCACAAGAATAACAAACTCAAGGATGGGAAGAACAATATCCAGAAAAAGGCCAACATGTTCTGCAAAGAAATTAAGGACGGGTTGATCAGTTTGTGCGGTGATCGTGCTTCAACAATTCAAGCAGAGCAGGTTGCTCCAAAGTCGAAGAGATCAGACGTTAGATACCATCCTAATATGTTACTAGTTTTATTTGTTGCTTCAAAGTATTTTGCCATTTCAGTACTAGCATAACTAATATTTTGAAGCCATTTTACCACGTAAACTATTTAGTTTGAATTTGAAAGCGTTTTGATAAAATAATCTACATCTTCATTTATATATGCAACTCACCTATAGTAATACGATTTTTTATTAGATTTTCTACCCAAATCTATAAAACATGTATACTCACAATAATTTACCAATTACACCAGTGGAATGGTTAATTTATATTAGCGATTACACCTTAATATGATGGTCAAAGAATAGCCCGAGCCTCTACATTTATATTCCAATGTTGAATTGAAATTGACCATGTAAATATCGAGATATACGAGGTCAACAAATATAACTTTGACATCTTAATTTGTTCAAGCAACTCACTTATAGTAGTACATACTTTTATTAGTTTTGCCGCTTAATTCAAAAATTTATATTCCCTCACAACAATTTGGCAATTACACCATTGGCATGGTTAATTAAATTAGCCATTACACTTAAATATGATGAGAAAATAACCCAACCTTCATACTTTCTACAAAAATATATACTGCCACATTTTTAATTATACCAGTATTTGCCATTTAATCGAATGTTTTGGTTAATTTAAATTTGTCATTACATTATAATATGATGGTTAAAATACCCTGAACCTTTGTTTTTGCAATTTAATCTCCGTTATGGTTAATTTAAATTTGCCCATTACATTATAACATGCTAGTTAAAATAAACCAAGCCTTTGTATTTTTCATTTAATGGAATATTATGGTGAAGTGAAATTTGCTAATAGTACAATTAATATTAAAAGTACAAATTTATAAAATACTTTTTTCAACTCAACTAAATAAAACATTGTCAATCAACTATTCAATATTGGAAACAAAATGAACCATCGATTACATGGTCGAAAAACATTTTGAAAGATTCTAATTGACAAATTGTTTCTGTTGTTCAATTGCATGTTTACTTTGTTGCTTCATAATTAAATGTATTTTCACTGATGTAGACCTCAACCTAATCTTGCTCTTCTTTGGATTCTTACGATGCTTTATTGTCGTAGCGGAAAATTCGTAAATATCACCTTCATCTGAAAACATTAACAAAAGGAATACATTAAAATTATAAAAATACTTTTACTATAAAAATAAACAAACCTTCAGAATCGAGATAGTAGAAGGATCCTCGATAGCGACAAGGCTAGAATAATCCGGGTTCGTGAGATAGATGTTCTTCAAATGAATCACAATTTTGCACTGCATACCACTCGACCACAAATAATCAAAATCACATTATTTAAAAAAGTATAAAAATAACAAAGGAAAATATAGAAGAAAACAACTAACGAGAAAGTAATTGTGTAAAACTAATGTTATCTTGAAATCCCATACTCAATAGCAATAATTACTTGCGGTTAATAAGAGATGTAAAGAAGAAAAAGAACAACTAGATTTAGGTTTTCTAAATGGATACTGGAGGCACCAAAAATAAACAATCTGATGATGAATCTGAATGATAAATCTGCCGAAATAAAAATAAATCATCTGATGATGAATGTGAATGATAAATTTGGCCAAATAGTAGGAGATGATTGATCCATGATTTTTGGGATGAATTGTCAATGAAATATTAGGGGAAGTAAACACGCCGGCTTTATGGCAATTAATTTTTGAGTTGAATTGACAATGAAATAGTAGGATTGGTAACCGCCGGCTTTATGGATGGGTTATTACCGAATTTATTGATAGTTTATTTGACTCTTATTTATTTATTTATTTCAAAAACGAAAATGAAGTCAGATTTGCCATTTTCATTTTTGATAATTGAATCATAAAATCTAGCTATTTGAATGATCCGACAGATCTGCTTGATTTAATATCAAATACTAAAGAACAACTTTAGTACCATAATAAATCCAAACTCCCGACTAGGCCTATTAGTTCTCTATGAAAATAGACCATCATCTTTTAGATTTGACAATATTCAATAGAATCGAATAAGGTTTCGAAACTTTTGAGAGAAGAATTATATCCCAAACGACATTAACCATTCCAAAACCATTTTCGATAGCCTTTATATATTAACAGACTCTGTTTTGTTTATGGACTAATATGTATATATTCTCTTGCTTACCATCTCAGTGATAATATAATAATAAGAAGAATATTAATATAAGAATACTAATAATAATAGCAATAACAATAATTTCATACTAATGATAATAATAAAAATAATGAGAATAACAACAATAATAATAATTAAATAAATAATAATAACATTAGTAAGCATAATAATTATAATAATAACAATAATAATAATAATAATAATAATATTAGTAATAATAATAATAGTAATTAGAATGAGACAAAACAAAAAACCTATACCATTATTATTTATAATAATAACTACTCCCTCCGCCCCTAAAGGATTGTCGCATTTTGACTTTTGATAGTCAACAAAACACGATTTAAAACATAAATATTTATTATTCTACATGCGAAAAAATTATAAAAAGTTAATATTTCAAAAATATATTATTGAGACGTATCTAACAAGGTCCCACAAGACTAAATTTTTTCTTATCGTTTAATGGTAATTCATGATCAAATTTTGTAATGTTTGACTAATAAAAGTCAATATGTGACAATCTTTTAGGGACGGAGGGAGTATAATGGTAATAATAATAATAATAAATAATCAATTTTAGATACTCCAATAAATAATCAATTTATACCTCAAATGGTATAAATATCGTATATTAATACTTCATTTTTTTCGAACATTATTTTTGTTATGTTTTTTTTTCACATTAAGTGTAAGCTTAGTTAGCACATAATACTAATTAGTTGAAAATCATACATTATAAATACGTTAAACGAGTTCGCACATTCTAAATTATGCAGAAATATCTTGTCGTGATAAACAAGGAGTATAAAATATAAATAAGAAAAAGTTAATTACACGGCATACAACCCTAAATTATTGTTTAATTTAGAACTTTCTTGGTTGACATATTAAATTACTAGCTCAAAATTCAGTTTTAATTATTTAATTTTGATGACGTGCAAGAGTCCTGATGGTGATATTATAGATTGTGTTTTATCTGATCAACAACTAGCTTTTGATCACCCTAAATTAAAGGGACAAAAACCACTGGTAAATTGATAATTCTAATAACTTATGATTTGTCTTTTATCAAACTATTAATAAGTATCCATTGAATTTCTTATAAATAAAAATAATTAAGTTTGCATTTGGGTCATTTTTTTAGGATCCACCAAAAATACCACAAGGATATGATTCATCAAATGAAACAAATGAAGTTTTTCCATTGTGGAGTATGTCTGGTGAGTCATGTCCAGATGGAACAGTTCCAGTTGTAAGAATTACAGAAGAACACATTTTACGACATGGTAATATTTCAACTTTTGGAAGAAAACCAATTGAAATCTTAGCTAATAATGCCAAAGGCCATGCGGTATGTAGGCATTATTAATCACTAGTAAATGATTTAATCGTTTTTGTAATGTGTATTTAGCTTTATTTAAAGTTGTATACTTAGGTTTGTAAACAAACCTGATAGCTTGACTCGATTCGGGGTATTCGGCTCGACTAGTTACTCGCCTTGGGATATCAAACTAGAGACGAACCTTTAAAGTCAATATTCGGTTCGGTACAGCAAAACTCGACTGACCATGTAAAATTATATGATATATATTATATAGTGTAATAATATTTTACTATGGATTTATATAATAATATCTTTTGGGGTTAGTTTTGGGAATAAAATTGAAATGGGGTAATATTAGTTAAGAAACCAAAGTATAAGGGTAAAAGGTATAATTCTTGCATCCCCATGGTTTAATAAGTTGTCGTTTTGATTTTGAACAATTAAGTGAAGTAATTGACGATTTTGGGTTCCATTTTCTGATTTTGAGTTCAATTTTGTTTGTCTATTAAAAAATTCGATTTATTATTTAATTAAACTTTTTATTTTGGATATTGTCATTGATTTTTAATTAATCGTTGGATCTAGTGGCGGATGTGTTTGGGTTCAAGCCCGTTCACTCGAACATGTACTTCTTTTTGAAAAAAAATATTATATATATTTAAAGAAAAAATTAATGTAAAAATTAGAATTAAAATTTATATTTACATATATTTAAGTATTATGAACAGCCACTTTGTAAATTATGCCAATTTCGAACAGTCACTTTGCTATTCCTGAATCCGCAACTGATTGGATCTGTTCTCTTTGTGTATTAAGAATTATGGGTTGTTGTTTTTGTTCAAAGTTTGTCGAGCCGAACATTTTCGAACCTATTTGGTCAGAACCACCAAACGCAAGGCGAGCATGCATTCGAGCCGAACTCGAACCTAGCCCGGTTTTGTAAGGTTATTATTGATGACTTTGTGATTTTGTTAATAGTATGCGACTGTGGATGTACTTGGAAATAAAATTTATGGAGCAAAAGCAACCATAAATCTTTGGGCACCAAAGGTTCAAGGTAATGATTTTAGCTTAGCGCAAATGTGGGTTGTAGGTGGTCCTGAAAGCGAGATCAACACCATTGAAGCTGGATGGCAGGCATGTATTTATTCTACTATTTGTTTCAAATATTTATTTAATATTTCTGATGCTCTTTCTTTTTCAAAATTATGGTTCAAGTAAAGTTGAATGATGGAAATAAATTAAAGCATTTGAAAATGTCTCTAAAAATTATTGAACGAGACTTGAACCAGGACCTTCAACATAAAAGTTAGATTAGATATTATTAGGCTATTAAACTATCGACTTTTCAAATATTTTTCAATAGCATGTGCTATAACAATATTAAAAAATTCATTTTATATTATCGCTACACTATTTTTGTTAATATCTACTTCTCAAACCTCAAGTCAAGTTATCATAGACTTGAAAGAAAAATAAAGATAAGGATGCCGTTAAACTTAACTTTTGGTTGTTTTTAAACACAGGTTTATCCACAGGAACATCGTGGAGATGGGCAACCGAGATGATTTATTTATTGGACAGTAAGTAGTACTCCCTCCGTCCATAATGATTGTCACATTTTAACTTTTGATGGTCAATAATACAAAAATTGAAACATAAATATCTCTTATTCGAATAAGAAATTATCTTCAGTGGAATAATTTTCTAAATATCTATCGGCTTATTTTCATTTTGGACCTTGAACTATGATGAAAATTTTAAATTGGACCCTAATACTATCTTAAGCCTCATATTGGACCCTATACTATGGGTTGTCTCATTTTACCCCCTAAAACGTCAAATATGATGTAATTTCGTTTTAAAATAAGGGCAAAATCGAAATAGCACATATATGGAACTTTTGGGCACAATTCACAAATAACAAAACTTATTAAATTAAAAATAAATCTCAGGTTTATTTTCATTTTGGACCCTGAACTATCACGTAAGTTTCAAATTGGACCCTGATACTATCATTAGTTATTTGTAAAAGTGCCCCAATAGTTTTGATATATGTGATAATCCGAATTTGCTCTTCTTTTAAAACGAAATTCAATCTAAAATTGGCATTTGGGGGGGCAAAATGAGACAAAACGTAGTATAGGGGGCAATTTGAGGCTTATGATAGTATCAGGGTCCAATTTGAAACTTACGTGATAGTTCAGGGTCCAAAATGAAAATAAGCCATATCTATCATGTGGTTGCAAGTATCCTTTACGTTAGTGTTGCCCAATTGTTATAACAACGACACTCACATAAAATATCATCCAATGTACCACACTAATAACACGTACTATGAAAAGTATTTACTTTTATTTTCTTGATTTCTACTCCCTCCATTCCTAAATGATGGAGGCATTTTGACCTTTTGAGTCAAATTTTGAATATTTTGATCGTAAATTTTAATTAGTCGATAACAAATAATATAGTCATATTGGATCTTGTTAAATTCGTCTTAATATATATTTTTAGAATAACAAGCTCTTATAATCTTTTACACATGTATAATTAAAAATATTTACGTTTTAAATCGTGTCTCAAAAACCGTAAAAAAGCAAATGGCTTTATCATTTAGGGCTGAAGGGAGTACCTAATATTGGTACCATTTGACCATATTTAAATGTAGTTTTCAAAAGGTCAATTGTAATTAAATTTTACTATCTAATTCCTCTCTTTTTTCTGTAAATTAGCAGTTAAAGTATAGCCACAATATTATTAAAGTATAATAATAATAATTACAAAAATTATTTTATTTTTTACAGGGAGATGGTTACAAAAATACAGGATGTTATAATCTTGAATGTCCTGGGTTTATTCAAGTTAGTAAGAGTATAGGCCCTGGTTCAGCAATAACTCCAGTATCTTCTTATGGAGGTCGACAAAAGGCTATCCACTTGTTAATATATAAGGTAAATAGGCCAAACATATAACATCTAAGTAAAACTTTATTTATGTTACTATGAAACATGCTTCTAACAAGATTGTATATTAATTATTGAAAGTGGCACAATATCGTAATATAATCTTCGAAAGTGGCAAATATTGCAGCATGGTCCTAGAAAAAACTGGGACTAATGTGTAACGATTGTCACTTACGAGGAATATCTTATAACACCTAGACCATTTTGGGGATTAATTTGAAACAATGTAACAATCTGAAATCAAAGTGCAACTTTGTCCAACTATTTGAGACCAAATCGATAATTATCTCTCTTGAAACATATAACAATTGTCATAAGGTAACTCTTATTTTCATGTTGCTCCCGATCCCAACCTTGGTGTTACATATTGCAGGATGTTATGACAGGACATTGGTGGTTACGATATGGTGACATTTTAATTGGGTACTGGCCATATTTTTTATTTCCACATCTTAGAGATTATGCTACTAGGATTTCGTATGGGGGAGAAATATTTGATGCAGGGGTACATAATGATCAACATGCACCAACTGAAATGGGAAGTGGACATTTTCCAGAGGAAGGGTTTGGTAAAGCTGCATTTTTCAGAAATGTCGAAGTGATAAATGAGTCTCATAATTTGGAAACGCCACACAATATCAGACTATGGGCGGATCATCCTAATTGCTACAATCTTATGAATAAAGACAGTAAGAAGTTCGGATATCAATTTTATTATGGAGGACCAGGAAAAAATCCTAATTGTTTCAGACAGTAATGTTTTGGACATCATTTTGAATTTAGTCTTTAATAATATTAAATTGTATCAATTTTAGGTAAGAGCATTGATAACTTTTGTATTGATCATAATATAAACGCAAAGTATTTATATAAATTGAAAAAACTCAGGTTGGTCCGAACTATTTTTCTTGATTTGTGCGTGTCATTCTTGCACAGGGGCCGTGCTAATCTTCTCTGTATCGTTCCAATTTTATCGGATGTCCCCAAAGGAACATCCTACACTCAGGTTGGTCCGAACTAGATTAACCAAATAAACCCTTACTAGTATATTATAATATCGTACTGCGCATGCTATAGTAATACCACTACTATAACAATCATACCCATATTGGTTTCAGTTAAGTCCAACTGGATTCAAACCTAAGGCTCGGTTCGATTTTATACAAACCTAAAAATTTAGATTAAATTTGGTTCAACGGTAAAATAAACACTTGAGGTTCGAAAATTAGCAGAAACTCGAAAAATTTCCTTAAAGTTACATATATTTGATAATAATAAAAATGAGATCTGAAATTTATAATGTTTGGATATTATAGATATTCACATTTCGACTAAAACATTTGATTGCCAACACTCTTTTACAATGTTAAAATTATAATTAAAACCATAAATTGAAAATCATTAATTAGGATGCCAACATGGTAACGAAAAAAAAAGTCAGCTCATTTTACAAAACTGGAATTTAAAAAAAAAAAAATCAAAAGTCATAAGTTGAAATTAAATTGAACAAAACAATTTAAATAATTAACAAAAGTACCTTAAATTTTATACAAGGGTTCTTTAATGAGGAATGATTACTACAGAAATGTACTTAGATAACACTCGTTTTTTATTTTGCATAGCGCTTTTTTACGATATTTAAGTTAGCGCTATTGTAGTTTAGATAGCGCCCAAATAAGCGCTAAGCAAGTGATAAACTTCGATAGTGCTTAGACTTGTATATCGCTTAAATAGCACTTTGTACTTGTATAGCGTTCCATAAAGCACTAAGCTAGTGATGTATTACATTTCAAATTTTAAGTAGGATAGCGCTTGTATAAGCGCTATTTAAGTTGTGTGCTTAATCTTGGATAGCATAATTTAAGTATTATCTAAGTTATTTAAGTTATTTTTTAATTTTGTAATAAATTATTGTACCGATTTCATGGGCTAGTAAATTTAATATTTGGCATTATAATACAAAAACTCAATTGACAATACACAATGTAATAACTAACGTTTTCTCACTCAATGCAAAATATAATTAAAATGCTGGAATAAAATTGTTAATATGCCATCAAATATATTATTGGTAACACAATACGAATTCAATATTTTGAGCTACACATTAATCCTTCAAAATCTCCACCATATGTTGATGAACAATCCATTCATTCCAAGCTCTGTCAAATTATTCTATTGAATATCACATGAAGCATTGTCAAATTTTTGTAGCTAAACAAAGCAAGTGGGGTTGATTTTCCAGTAATTAAGAAGTAATCAAACATTCTTGAAAGCAAAAAATAAGATCTCTAGGAAGGATAGTTATACACTCTGATGTTTCACATGGAAGAGATCTCTGCATGATATGCTTTCGAACATTAACTCACTCATCTTTTTCAGCTTCGAAATCAGCAAAACAAACAAGAATGTCCTACACAATGAGCAACTACACAATATGTATAAGAAGATATAAAGGCAGGGGAAAAATACAATTACTAATAAATGAGAAAAATATTAATCATAATACAATTACTAATAAATAAGAATAATATTAATCGAGCACGAATATGAAAATTGAAATTCAATTGAATTCAAGTTATTGAGCTCAATAAGATGCATACATTTCCATGTTACTTGTCGAAAAGATCAGAAATTTCATCTAAAACAATGGAAATTCCAAGTAATAACATAGAGCTTTTACTAAGGGTGCAATACAAATCAAATAGTTTCCGAATATTCGAGTTTGAATTTGAATCATATTCGAATATTGCCGAATTCGGATCGAACTCGAACACGTATATGAAAATTGAAATTTGATGATATCCAATTCGGCACGGCTCGTATCCATCCTTAACTTCTACCATATGTTCCTTACAAATCGTTTCCATTAACTTCAACCTTCGAATATTCTCATATCGAGTTTGAACAAAATATTTAATTCAAATTCTAATATTTTATTAATTTATATAAAAATATGTATATTCTAGTTCGATTTTTAGCTCGAATAGCAAAACGGACTCGAATATCTTTTGAATATTCTAATATGATTATTATAGATATTATATAACAATAATACTTGCATATCAATTGAATTTGAAATGGATGTTACTATTCGGTACCAATACGATCACAAATTCGAATATTATCGTTATAACTATTAACATTTGATTATATTCGAGTCTAATTTGATTCGGTTTTCCAATGCTCGTTTCCAGCCTTATTAGAATTACTATTGTTATGATGATTATTATTATTATTAATTTGAATGACTTAATTTTATGTGTTTAATGAATTTAACAAACTAGTTTTAGTTAAAATGGGTGTTCTTTAACGGATATGGATAGTTTCAATTGAATTGAATGCTGACCTAATAGCATGGACTTGTTCATCAAGTACTTGTCTAATCCTGTGAGCCCATTAACACTAACACTAAAGCGCTATCCAAACACCCACTTCGATAGCGCTTATCAAGTGCTATTGAAGTCATACATGGGATAACGTTTGATAAGCGCCTATCTAAGTTTTCAGTTGCATAGCGCCTTTAAAGCGCTATTGTAGCCTATATTTTGCGCTATTGTAGTTGCCATAACGCTTTCTCCTATAACTTGGATAGCGCTTAAAAACTGAAGCGCTATTGAAGTCTTTTTTTAATTTCGAATTTTGTCTCTTTTTTTTCAAAACATCAATAAATGCTATTCAAGTACCCACTTAGATAACCCGTTAAAAAAGCGCTATCTGAATGGTATTACCTAAGCTGATATTTGTAATAGTGAATTGTAGGTCTCAGATAGAACAAATAAGGATAGTTTAGTGTTTTCCCCCTATAATATAAAGTTTGTTTCAGATTTATAAAAATGTATATATATATATAAGAATACTAGTTACAGATGCAAGATCTTTTCAATGTTTAAAGTATTTGTTTGGTTTCTAGTCCTTTTGTTCCCTGTCTGTTCTGTTCAATTCTTTGAAAAAGAATGAAAACAATGAGGCCAACCCAACAAGGGAGACTACAAAGGAGGATGTTAATATGATGAGAGTTTATCTCATGAAAGATAAAATTATCAAACTGGTCCCTAAAAAATATGTGCAAGTTGCATTTGTCCTTCTTTAGACGAAAATAGGGTCAAAATAAAATTTTCAAAATTCTTTGTGTCCCTGAAAGCGACCTAGCTGAATTGATGAGATGGGTCAAGGTAATAGTGTGGGATGAAGCTCCCATGACCAACAAATATGCATTCGACGCATTGGATAAGACCTTAAGGGACATAATGAAAAATACCGAACCTTTTGGTGGAATATAGTTGTTTTCGGTGGAGATTTTAGGCAAATCCTTCCAATTGTGAAACGAGGTAATAGATGTCAACAAGTAGCATCAAGCATCTCAAAATCCACATTTTGGAGACATCTTGAAATTTTAAGATTAAGGCATAACATGAGATCAATTAGCAACATTTGTTTTTCAGAGTTTCTACTTAGAATGGGTGATGGTCGTGAACAAACCTTCGAATATGATTACGTTTAAGTTGCCGTCAATGATATCATTTCAAGAGGTGTGTCTGCACATACAACCAAAATCAAGAGGTGCTTTAACAACTAACAAATTACAAGGCCAGACTATTTTCAATCTTGGAATTTTTCTAAGAAATCATGTGTTTAGTCACGGGCAATTATATGTGTCATTATCAAGAGGTGTGTCTGCACATACAACCAAAATCTTGGTGAAAGATGGCAACTTGGGAAGACGTGAAGGAGAATTCACAAAAAATGTTGTCTACAAAGAAGTTTTATTATTACCACCAACTCCATCACTATTATAAGGTTCTCAATAATAAATTAATATATTGGTTTTATAAAATAATTTGATTAATGTATATGTTCTATCTAGCATTTTCAATTTCTATTATAGGTTACATTGTTACACCAACTAAACCTAAGTATGATTTGTAATTAATGGAACATTTGAAAAGAAAATGCATCATAACCACCTATACAAAAGGTAAATTATTTGTGGAGTATAGTGATGTGAAAATTAATGGTAGAGATTTTTTTCAAAGTTATCTCACGCATCCTGAAGCAACAAAAAGATGAAAGGTAACTTTTTTTCCTTTTATATGTCAAAACAATAAATGCATTATTATTCACTTGAAAGTACTAATATTTATTTAATTTTAAATGATATATGTAGTGATAGAAGAATTAAATTACTTAGGGGATGAAATCTAATCAAGGTAATCTAGCATGATCATTTTTTAATACAACGAACTATTTGATGTCATTACACTTATATAATTACTCGAGCTCTTTAACATTGACTCACTTAGGAAGGAGCACCCAACCACAGACACATAAATAACAAATTGCAATCACAAATTAAGCATGGAAGATAACTAGATACGGTACTTAAATTGTTTTCACTTATTGTTAGATGTGCATTTTCATTGTAGCAATAATATATTTTTATGCATATTGATTCCATGTATTTTTTCTGTTTTTTAATGTACGTGGACGACGTGAAGTCCTCAGATACATGGATGGACGAAAAGTTTTTAAGTGGATGATGTCAAAGGATGTCTGATAAGAGAATAATAACTCTTCCTTGTATTGATATGAACAAAGTACAAGTATTTATAGACATTCTATGAATACCCTAACGGGCCTAACATGTATTATGCATATCCTAACAGGCCTAATCGATACTAGCCTACGAAGTATTAATAACAATTATAGACAATATACATCGTTCAACAATGTTGGACTAAAATAATTGTAACATTACATATTTATGATATATTTGTTTTCATGTTTTTGTATATAAATATTTGTTTTACATTTTGTTTTTGACAATTCACAATATATTCATATTAAAGGAGAAGTTTGACATAAGATACCATACAAAACCATTTAGATCAACTACTTTAAGTAACAAAATGTAATCCAAATAAATGTAGAACTAGTAAACTGAAGCATGTCAAAAGCCGTCATGTTTGAAGTCCGGATGAAGATGTTGAGCGAACTGAGTAAATGCGTATCCACAAAATTGCTCCATTCCGTGCTTAGGAAAAGGCTTTGCATTTTTCTAACGAGAGCCTGTGATAAAAAGACATCAAATATAAGAAAAATTGAAGTTGTTGATTGTATTTGTGGGGTTTTGTGGCTAATAATAAACCAAATATGATGGCTTGAAGGATGTAGATATCATATGGTAATGTATATGTTGGTGGATTGGTGTTGATATAAATGGTGTTTGTGAAAGTTAACTGTGTATGTATGTTGTATTGATCCTTGGAGCTGAATGTGTAAGGAGGGTTTATGTTTGAGTTGGTATAGTATAGTGTATGTGTGACCATTGAAAGGTGCGGTTGTAGTACAGGATATTTGTATTAGATTGTTGCTATTCTGTTTTATGAGTGTGCGGTGTGAGTTAAAATGTGAAATCTTCTTCCATTGTTGAAGTATAGTATTCCTTTTAGCGACTAATTGAGGTATGCGAAAATGTTTGTTTTGGTGGTAGATTAGTGAGTTTCTGTAAAGCCAAATGGCCCATAAATTACTTATGAGAATATATGTAGGATGTATGTGTGTTGGTGAAGTATTGGGTTTGTGTTTTAGGGAGTTGATAATGATACTAGTTATGTTTGTATTTATGGAGTGAAATTTGAAAATTTTGAAAGAGGACCAAAGTAGTTGATGTTTTGGACATAAACGAAAGAGGTGATTAATCTCCTCTTGGTTATGTCCACACATGATACAGTTCGTATTTATTTGTTTTTTAGTTTTGGTAGAGATGTTTAGGGTGGTAGGAAGTCTATCATGTAGTAATTTTCATATAAAAAGTTTAATTTTTTGAGGAATTTTCATTTTCCAAAGATGTTTCCAAGTGTGTTTAGGTATGAAAGGGTAAGTTTTGGGAGATTTGATTTGTTTGGAGTTTGTTTGCCTAATGTAGTTATAGAAATTCTTGGTAGTTGGAGTAAGTTGTTTGTTGTTTTGTATCCAGAGTAAGTCATTTGTTTGGGTAGTGATGGTGAGTTTTAAAATTTGTCTTACGAAATAAGGTGAAAAAATGTGATTGAGATAGGGTTCGTTCCACTGATGATTGCATGTGGTGAGTTCGATTAGATAGGAAGGTTTCTGTGGTACTGGCTGAAGTTGTTGGAGTGTTATCGAATTCGGTGGTTGAATCCAGTTATCTTGCCAAATATGAATTTTGCTTATTGTTTGGTTAGTGATGTTTATATGGGGTTTAATAAGAGAGACTATTTGATATACCTCTCCATGTGTATGTGGTATGATGTGTGTTTTTTGTTGTCGGCAATTTGGTGGTCGGATACTATTTAGGTTTTAATGTATGATAAGCTAATGATGTGGGATTATTTAAGATGTTCCAACCTGTTTTTGCAAGGAGGGCTATATTAAAGTGGTGTAAATCTTTGAAGCCTAATCCTCCTAATTGTAAAGGTAATTTTAGAAAATTCCAATTTATCCAGTGTAGTTTTATATCCTTGTTATTATTTCATAAGAAATTGGAAAATATAGTTTCCATTCTGGAAATGATGTGTTGAGGAAATATGTAGATGGACATTGGATAAATTAAAAAGCTGGTAAGTACTGATTTAATAAGGGTAATTTTTCCAGCTTGATTTAAAAATTTAGTGCTCTATGAATTAATTGTAGAGTGTAGTTTGGAGATATATTCTTCAAAAATTTGAGATTTATGAGTTTGGATGTCTAGAGATATTCCTAAATTTTTACCAAATTTAATTGATTCTTGGAAGGGTAGGGAAATGAGTGTTTGTTCTTTTTGAGCCAGGGTGGTATGTGGACTGAAAACAATTTGGGACTTGTCGAAGTTGATTGTTTGTTCAGAATGGTGACTGTACTGGTGAAGTATATTTGTAAAAATTGTAACAATTTTTTTATTTAGTTTAAGGAAAAAGTAACTATCATCTGCAAATAGCAAATGTGTTATTTGAGGGTTATTTCTAGAGATTTTGACACCAGTAATGTTGTTTTCTTGTTGTGCTTGTATTAGATAGGCGGAAAGGGTTTCGGTGCATAGTGTAAAGAGAATTGGAGAGAGGGGATCTCCTTGTCGAAAAATTTGTTTTACATTTTGTAGTTGTCTATATTTTTTTTTTGAATTTAAGTATTGGTCATTAGGACCACCATGCTTCACGCCATATGATTCTTTTAAATAAACTCGTTAGTTAGATATAACATTTAACATATCAAAAATCTATTATACAAAGGTTAAGACCGTTCGCATAATAATCTCGATTGTGCACAAACTATTGGTAATAATAAATAATCAATTTTAGATACTCCAATTGTTCCTTTTTTCTGGTCCATCTAATCCTACCAAATACATAAGATATTATTCGAAACTGAAAATTAAACTACCTCAAATGGTATAAATATCGTATATTAATAATGATTCTTTTAAAATTGGAAGGATATAATTTTCATTAATGATATGTAATTGGTAACTCATTATTAGCGAGCTATATGATTAGCGTGCTATAATAATAATAATTACTCTCTCCGTCTCTAAAAGATTGTCATATTTTGACTTTTAATGGTCAACAAAACACGATTTAAAACTTAAATATCTATTATTCTACATGCGAGAAAATTATAAAAAGTTAATATTTTAAAAATATATATTGAGACGAATCTAACAAGGTCCCACAAGACTATTATTTTTTATCGTTTAATGGGAATTCATGATCAGTTTTTGTAATGTTTGACTAATAAAAGTCAAAATGTGACAATCTTTTAGGGACGGAGAGAGTGTATGATTAGTGAGCTAGCTATATATTGTGTCACTCTTATTAGAGTGTACATTAGTGACCATTACTCATTAGTTAACTATATAACATAAGTGATCATTATTAAAATTAGTGACAATTGACTATATAACATTAGTGATCATTATTAGCATTGATGATCATTACTCAATAGTTGACTCTAATAGCTTTTAGTGGTAATCATCTTTCTGTATAACATTAGTGATCATTATTAACATTAGTGACAATTGACAATATAGCATTAGTGATCATTATTAGCATTAATGATCATTACTCATCAGTTGACTGTAATAGTCTGTAGTGATAAGCATCTTTCTGTATAAATAGGTATCACTATTCAAACAATAAGGAGCTTTCAAACAATAATATTTTCCTATCAAGTTTGAAAGAAACGCTTATAAACAAAAAATAAAAATGTCTCAACATCGTCACTTGGATTCCGAAACTGATGAGAACCAGTTAGGAGATTCGGGCAACTACGATAGCCATGTTACATCCCCACCAAGGTCGGGGGATTCGGAAAGTGAAGATGATGCCATTTCAAAACTCTATGAGGTAGAGGAGGAGGAGGAGGAGGAGGAGGAGGAGGAGGAGGAGGATGCGGTGACGATACCGATCAACTTCAATAGGAGGGTGAAGAGGCGGAGGATCGACGATGCGGGGGAGAAGGATCATTCCGATCTAGTTGCGGATCACGATGACGAGGAGGATGATGCCGCCGAGTAGTCAAACTTTGTGGCCTTTGTATGATTTTGTTTTTCTACTATTTTATGTGGTATTATATTTCTGATCTGAGTGTTGGTCAGTATGTTGTTTGTGTTGTGACTTGTGAGTGTTTGTATTAACACTCAAAATTGTGTTAAGTTTATTTGGTGCAGTTTCTAAACGTGCTGTCGAAGTGGAATTTTCAAGTGTCAATGATGAATCTATGAATTTGTTAAATGATGGAAATAAATTAAAGCATTTGAAAATGTCTCTAAAAATTATTGAACGAGACTTGAACCAGGACCTTCAACATAAAAGTTAGATTAGATATTATTAGGCTATTAAACTATCGACTTTTCAAATATTTTTCAATAGCATGTGCTATAACAACATTAAAAAATTCATTTTATATTATCGCTACGCTATTTTTGTTAATATCTACTTCTCAAACCTCAAGTCAAGTTATCATAGACTTGAAAGAAAAATAAAGATAAGGTTTCTATGAGATAATAATGCAAGTATATATGTTGCCGTTAAACTTAACTTTTGGTTGTTTTTAAACACAGGTTTATCCACAGGAACATCGTGGAGACGGGCAACCGAGATTATTTATTTATTGGACAGTAAGTAGTACTCCCTCCGTCCCTAATGATTGTCACATTTTAACTTTTGATGATCAATAGTACGAGAATTGAAACATAAATATCTCTTATTCGAATAAAAAATTATCTTGAGTGGAATAATTTTCTAAATATCTATCATGTGGTTGCAAGTATCGTTTAAGTTAGTGTTGGCCAATTGTTATAACAACGACACTCACATAAAATATCATCCAATGTACCACACTAATAACACGTACTATGAAAAGTATTTACATTTATTTTCTTAATTTCTACTCCCTCCATCCCTATTATTTGCGAATATTATTTGCGAATTTCAATTTGTAAAATGCTAATATATCTTTGGCATAGTATAAGTATACTTTTGGCAAATTTAAGTTTGTCAACCTAAGCTTTATAACTGACAGTTAAATTTCTAATTTTGTCAACCGTATTTGGTGATTATAATGTTGTGTTGTTATATATTTGATACATTATAAATGGAATTGTTTGCAAATGGAATCTAGTTAACCAATGGAAAAGGGGAAACGAAGCAAGAATGGAATCGTTTAGCAAATGGAAAAGAAGTAACGAAGATCAACTGAAGCATCTAGTTAACCAATTACGGATAGATCTTTGCTGTGCAATAGTTAATCACAAGAATAACAAACTCAAGGATGGGAAGAACAATATCCAGAAAAAGGCCAACATGTTCTGCAAAGAAATTAAGGACGGGTTGATCAGTTTGTGTGGTGATCGTGCTTCAACAATTCAAGCAGAGCAGGTTGCTCCAAAGTCGAAGAGATCTACATTTATATTCCAATGTTGAATTGAAATTGACCATGTAAATATCGAGATATACGAGGTAAACAAATATAACTTTGACATCTTAATTTGTTCAAGCAACTCACTTATAGTAGTACATACTTTTATTAGTTTTGCAACTTAATTCAAAAATTTATATTCCCTCACAACAATTTGGCAATTACACCATTGGCATGGTTAATTAACTTAGCCATTACACTTAAATATGAGGAGAAAATAACCCAACCTTCATACTTTCTACAAAAATATATACTGCCACATTTTCAATTATACCAGTATTTGCCATTTAATCGAATATTTTGGTTAATTTAAATTTCTCATTACATTATAATATGATGGTTAAAATAACTTGAACCTTTATTTTTGCAATTTAATCGTCCGTTATGATTAATTTAAATTTGCCATTATATTATAACATGATAGTTAAAATAAACCAAGCCTTTGTATTTTTCATTTAATGGAATATTATGGTAAAGTGAAATTTGCTAATAGTACAATTAATATTAAAAGTATAAATTTATAAAATACTTTTGTCAACTCAACTAAATAAAACATTGTCAATCAACTATTCAATATTGGAAACAAAATGAACCATCGATTACATGGTCGAAAAACATTTTGAAAGATTCTAATTGACAAATTGTTTCTGTTGTTCAATCGCATGTTTACGGTGTTGCTTCATAATTAAATGTATTTTTGCTGATGTAGACATCAACCTAATCTTGCTCTTCTTTGGATTTTTACGATGCTTTATTGTCGTAGCGGACAATTCGTAAATATCACCTTCATTTGAAAACATTAACAAAAGGAATACATTAAAATTATAAAAATAATTTTACTATAAAAATAAACAAACCTTCAGTAATCGAGATAGTAGAAGGATCTTCGATAGCGACAAGGCTAGAATAATCCGGGTTCGTGAGATAGATGTTCTTCAAATGCATCACAATTTTGCACTGCATACCAGTCGACCACAAATAATCAAAATCACATTATTTAAAAAAGTATAAAAATAACAAAGGAAAATATAGAAGAAAACAACTAACGAGAAAGTAATTGTGTAAAACTAATGTTATCTTGAAACCCCATACTCGATAGCAACAATTACTTGCGGTTAATAAGAGATGTAAAGAAGAAAAAGAACAACTAGATTTAGGTTTTCTAAATAGATACTGGAGGCACAAAAAATAAACAATCTCATGATGAATGTGAATGATAAATCTGCCGAAATAAAAATAAATCATCTCATGATGAATGTGAATGATAAATTTGGCCAAATAGTAGGAGATGATTGATCCATGATTTTTGGGATGAATTGTCAATGAAAGATTAGGGGAAGTAAACATGCCGGCTTTATGGCAATTAATTTTTGGGTTGAATTGACAATGAAATAGTAGGATTGGTAACCGCCGGCTTTATGGATGGGTTAATTACCGAATTTATTGATAGTTTATTTGACTCTTATTTATTTATTTCAAAAATGAAAATGAAGTCAGATTTGCCATTTTCATTTTTTATAATTGGATCATAAAGTCTAGCTATTTGAATGATCCGACAAATCTGCTTGATTTAGTATCAAATACTAAAGAACAACTTTAGTACCATAAGTCCAAACTCCCGACTAGGCCTATTAGTTCTCTATGAAAATAGACCACCATCTCTTAGATTTGACAATATTCAATAGAATCGAATAAGGTTTCGAAACTTTTGAGAGATGAATTATATCCCAAACGACATTAACCATTCCAAAACCAATTTCGATATTATGGGATTTATGGCCTTTATATATTAAGAGACTCTGTTTTGTTTATGGACTAATATGTATATATTCTCTTGCTTACCATCTCAGTGATAATATAATAATAAGAAGAATATTAATATAAGAATACTAATAATAATAGCAATAACAATAATTTCATACGAATGATAATAATAAAAATAATGAGAATAACAACAATAATAATAATTAAATAAATAATAATAACATTAGTAAGCATAGTAATTATAATAATAACAACAATAATAATAATAATAATAATAATAATAATAATAATAATAGTAATTAGAATGAGACAAAACAAAAAACCTATACCATTATTATTTATAATAATAACTACTCCCTCCGCCCCTAAAAGATTGTCACATTTTGACTTTTGATAGTCAACAAAACACGATTTAAAACATAAATATTTATTATTCTACATGCAAAAAAATTATAAAAAGTTAATATTTCAAAAATATATATTGAGACGTATCTAACAAGGTCCCACAAGACTATATTTTTTCTTATCGTTTAATGGGAATTCATGATCAAATTTTGTAATGTTTGACTAATAAAAGTCAATATATATGTGACAATCTTTTAGGGACGGAGGGAGTATAATGGTAATAATAATAATAATAAATAATCAGTTTTAGATACTCCAATATTCTTTCCTTTTTCTGGTCCATCTAAACCTACCAAATACATAAAATATTATTCGAAACTGAAAATCAATCTACCTCAAATGGTATAAATATCGTATATTAATAGTGATTCTGTTAAAATTGGAAGGATTTAATTTTCTTTAATGATATGTAATTGGTAACTCATATATATGAGTAGTCATACATTAATATTTTCAATAACCTATTAAAAGCTTTCAAACAATACAAGAAATATGTATATATATATATATATACGTGTTATGATCAAACCATAAACTATAACTTACTGATTTTGTGAAAAACTCAACATGGCTTTTAGCTACAAATGCAAGATCTTTTCAATGTTTAGAGTATTTGTTTGGTTTCTAGTTATTTTGTCCTCTGGTTGTTCTGTTCAATCCCTTGAAAATATTGAAATCAATGAAGCCAACCAAACAAGGGAGACTACACAGGAGGATCTCAATATGATTAGGGCTCATCTGATGAAAATCAATAAACCTGGCATCAAAACAATTAAGGCATTTTTTCATTTTTTATATTTCTTTATTTTATTTTTGGTATTTCATATAAGTAACTTAGAGTATATTGTACCTTAGTTATGTGAATGATCGCATATTTAAAAAATATTATCTTAGTAAGTTGTATTCAATTTCAACAAGCCAATATCTATAATTTAGTCTTTCGCCTATTTTATTGGAATACAAATTAATTTAATTATTTAATTTCCATAAATGTTTTGTACACTAATTATCCCAGTAATATATCAAATATTTATTTTCATTTTTTTCGAACATTATTTTTGTTATGTTTTTTTTTTCACATTAAGTGTAAGCTTAGTTAGCACATAATACTAATTAGTTGAAAATCATACATTATAAATACGTTAAACGAGTTCGCACATTCTAAATTATGCAGAAATATCTTGTCGTGATAAACAAGGAGTATAAAACATAAATATGAAAAAGTTAATTACACGGCATACAACCCTAAATTATTGTTTAATTTAGAACTTTCTTGGTTGACATATTAAATTACTAGCTCAAAATTCAGTTTTAATTATTTAATTTTGAATGACGTGCAGAGTCCTGATGGTGATATTATAGATTGTGTTTTATCTCATCAACAACTAGCTTTTGATCACCCTAAATTAAAGGGACAAAAACCACTGGTAAATTGATAATTCTAATAACTTATGATTTGTCTTTTGTGAAACTATTAATAAGTATCCATTGAATTTCTTAGAAATAAAAATAATTAAGTTTTCATTTGGGTCATTTTTTTAGGATCCACCAAAAATACCACAAGAATATGATTCATCAAATGAAACAAATGAAGTTTTTCCATTGTGGAGTATGTCTGGTGAGTCATGTCCAGATGGAACAGTTCCAGTTGTAAGAATTACAGAAGAACACATTTTACGACATGGTAATATTTCAACTTTTGGAAGAAAACCAATTGAAATCTTAGCTAATAATGCCAAAGGCCATGCGGTATGTAGTCATTATTAATTACTAGTAAATGATTTAAATTTTTTTGTAATGTGTATTTAGTTTTGTTTAAAGTTGTATGCTTAGGGATGTAAACAAACCTGATAGCTTGACTCGATTCGGGGTGTTTGGCTCGGAAAAGCTTGACTAGTTACTCGTCTTGGGATATCAAACTAGAGACGTACCTTTAAAGTCAATATTCGGTTTGGTACAACAAAACTCGACTGACCATGTAAAATTATATGATACATATTATGTAGTGTAATAATATTTTAATATGGATTTATATAATAATATCTTTTGGGGTTAGTTTTGGGAATGAAATTGAAATGGGGTAATATTAGTTAAGAAACCAAAGTATAAGGGTAAAAGGTATAATTCTTGAATGATATAAAATAAACCTTCACCCCCTCACCTCCCCTTTCTTCCCTTATGGTGCGTTTGGATTGGGGTGAATCTAGGTGAGGGTAAACATTTAAAATTAACTTAGGTTAGGGGAATGTAGGGGAATGCAGGTGAATGTTGGTGAAACTATTATAATTCCTGTTTGGATACAATTACCCTTCACTAGGTAAAATAAAATAATTAATAACTTGAAAAACAACATTATAAAATTATTAACTATTAAACTGACATTAATATCCTTCTCTTTATTTCAACACAAAATACCTTGTTTTTGTTTGCAAATTAAATGTTATTAAATAAAAATATTAACAAAACATAAATATGTTCTATAATAAAAAAATTTAAGAAACGTACCAATAATCTTTAGTACACATATAGTACACAAGGATTTATAACAAGGAATATGCCAGTGCTCGTATATGTTGATTTACATACATTACAAAGGTGATTTGATAATTAGATGATTAATTGAAAAAATGATTAACATTGATTATTGCACTAGGAGAAAAAGCTAGACGTAACAACAAATAAATATAGTACACACGGATTGAAATTGAAAAGCAAAAAAATATGATCTTTTTATTATTCAAGCGAGAAAGAAAGAGCAGCCAAGAAAAAACTGTTTTTTCAAGCGGAAAGAAAGAGTTGGCAAGAAACGCAAGAAAGAAATGAAGCGGTAATTTATATGATAATGGAAGTTATTTTTTTAAGAGGCAAATAGTATTTGGCGGAGAGTAATATTATTGATGGGTAGTTTGGTCTCATCTAATAATAAATAAATAAAATTAATTCGTTAACCTAGCATTACCCACCGATTTGAGGGTGAATGGAGGATAATATGTTAACCTACATTAACCTATATTCACCTACATTAACCTTAAAAAAAATAAAAAACTGGTTCCGAATGGGGTGAATGATAAATTTCACCTAGATTCACCTAGGTTCACCCCAATCCAAATGGACCATTAATTTCCTGCATCCCCATGGTTTAATAGGTTTCGTTTTGATTTTGAACAATTAAGTGAAGTAATTGACGATTTTGGGTTCCATTTTCTGATTTTGAGTTAAATTTTGTTTGTGTATTCAAAAATTCGATTTATTATTTAATTAAACTTTTCATTTTGGATATTGTCATTGATTTTTAATTAATCATTGGATCTGTTCTCTTTGTGTATTAAGAATTATGGATTGTTGTTTTTGTTCAAAGTTTGTCGAGCCGAACATTTTCGAACCTATTTGGTCAGAACCACCGAACGCAAGCCGAGCATGCATTCGAGCCGAACTCGAACCTAGCTCGGTTTTGTAAGGTTATTATTGATTACTTTGTGATTTTGTTAATAGTATGCGACTGTGGATGTACTTGGAAATAAAATTTATGGAGCAAAAGCAACCATAAATCTTTGGGCACCAAAGGTTCAAGGTAATGATTTTAGCTTAGCGCAAATGTGGGTTGTAGGTGGTCCTGAAAGCGAGATCAACACCATTGAAGCTGGATGGCAGGCATGTATATTTATTCTACTATTTGTTTCAAATATTTATTAAATATTTCTGATGCTCTTTCTTTTTCAAAATTATGGTTGAAGTAAAGTTGAATGATGGAAATAAATTAAAGCATTTGAAAATGTCTCTAAAAATTATTGAACGAGACTTGAACCAGGACCTTCAACATAAAAGTTAGATTAGATATTATTAGGCTATTAAACTATCGACTTTTCAAATATTTTTCAATAGCATGTGCTATAACAACATTAAAAAATTCATTTTATATTATCGCTACGCTATTTTTGTTAATATCTACTTCTCAAACCTCAAGTCAAGTTATCATAGACTTGAAAGAAAAATAAAGATAAGGTTTCTATGAGATAATAATGCAAGTATATATGTTGCCGTTAAACTTAACTTTTGGTTGTTTTTAAACACAGGTTTATCCACAGGAACATCGTGGAGACGGGCAACCGAGATTATTTATTTATTGGACAGTAAGTAGTACTCCCTCCGTCCCTAATAATTGTCACATTTTAACTTTTGATGGTCAATAATACGAGAATTGAAACATAAATATCTCTTATTCGAATAAAAAATTATCTTCAGTGGAATAATTTTTCTAAATATCTATCAAGTATCCTTTACGTTATTGTTATAACAACGACACTCACATAAAATATCATCCAATGTACCACACTAATAACACGTACTATGAAAAGTATTTACATTTAGTTTCTTAATTTCTACTCCCTCCATCCCTAAATGATGGAGTCATTTTGACTTTTTGGGTCAAATTTTGAATATTTTGATCGTAAATTCTAATTAGTCAATAACAAATAATATAGTCATATTGGATCTTGTCATGTTAGATTCGTCTTAATATATATTTTTAGAATAACAAGCTCTTATAATCTTTTACACATGTATAATTAAAAATATTTACGTTTTAAATTGTGTCTCGAAAACCGTAAAAAAGCAAATGACTTTATCATTTAGGGCTGAAGGGAGTACCTAATATTGGTACCATTTGACCATATTTAAATGTAGTTTTCAAAAGGTCAATTGTAATTAAATTTTACTATTTAATTTCTCTATTTTTTCTGTAAATTAGCAATTAAAATATAGCCACAATATTATTAAAGTATAATAATAATAATTACAAAAATTATTTTATTTTTTACAGGGAGATGGTTACAAAAATACAGGATGTTATAATCTTGAATGTCCTGGGTTTATTCAAGTAAGTAAGAGTATAGGCCCTGGTTCAGCAATAACTCCAGTATCTTCTTATGGAGGTCGACAAAAAGCTATCCACTTGTTAATATATAAGGTAAATAGGCCAAACATATAACATCTAAGTAAAAGTTTATTTATGTTACTATGAAACATGCTTCTAACAATATTGTATATTAATTATTGAAAGTGGTACAATATCGTAATATAATCTTCGAAAGTGGCAAATATTGCAGAATGGTCCTAGAAAAAACTGGGACTAATGTGTAACAATTGTCACTTACAAGGAATATCTCCTAACACCTAGACCATTTTGAGGATTAATTTGAAACAATGTAACAATCTGAAATCAAAGTGCAACTTTGTCCAACTATTTGAGACCAAATCGATAATTATCTCTCTTCAAACATATAACAATTGTCATAAGATAACTCTTATTTTCATGTTGCTCCCGATCCCAACCTTGGTGTTACATATTGCAGGATGTTATGACAGGACATTGGTGGTTACGATATGGTGACATTTTAATTGGGTACTGGCCATATTTTTTATTTCCACATCTTAGAGATTATGCTACTAGGATTTCGTATGGGGGAGAAATATTTGATGCAGGGATACATAATGATCAACATGCACCAACTGAAATGGGAAGTGGACATTTTCCAGAGGAAGGGTTTGGAAAAGCTGCATTTTTCAGAAATGTCGAAGTGATAAATGAGTCTCATAATCTGGAAACGCCACATAATATCAGACTATGGGCGGATCATCCTAATTGCTACAATCTTATGAATAAAGACAGTAAGAAGTTCGGATATCAATTTTATTATGGAGGACCCGGAAAAAATCCTAATTGTTTCAGACAGTAATGTTTTCGACATCATTTTGAATTTAGTCTTTACTAATATCAAATTGTATCAATTTTAGGTAAGAGCATTGATAACTTTTGTATTGATCATAATATGAACGCAAAGTATTTATATAAATTGAGAAAACTCGGGTTGGTCCGTACTATTTTTCTCGATTTGTGCGTGTCATCCTTGTACAGGGGCCGTGCTAATCTTCTCTGTATCGTTCCAATTTTATGGGATGTCCCCGAAGGGACATCCTAAACTCAGGTTGGTCAGAACTAGATTAACCAAATAAACCCTTACTAGCATATTATAATATCATACTGCTATAGTAATACCACTACTATACAGTCATATACATATAAAATTTTAGTCTTGTCAACGAATCGTCAAGTATCGAACCTATATTGATTTCAGTTTTGTCCAACCGGATTCAAACCTAAGGTTCGGTTCGATTTTATACAAACCTAAAAATTTAAATTAAATTTAGTTCAACGGTAAAATAAACATTTGAGGTTCGAAAATTAGAAGAAACTCAAAAAATTTCCTTAAAGTTACATATATTTGATAATAATTAAAACTGAGATCTGAAATTTATAATGTTTGGATATTATAGATATTCACAATTCGACTAAAACATTTGATTGCCAACACCCTTTTACAATGTTAAAATTATAATTACAATTAAAACCATAAATTGAAAATCATTAATTAGGATGCCAACATGGTAACGAAAAAAAAAAGTCAGCTCATTTTACAAAACTGGAATTTAAAAAAAAAAAAATCAAAAGTCATAAGTTGAAATTAAATTAAACAAAATAATTTAAATAATTAACAAAAGTACCTTAAATTTTTATACAAGGGTTCTTTAACGAGAAATCACTACTACATAAATATACTTAGATAGCGCTCTTTTTTTGTCTTGAATAGCGCTTTTTTACGATATTTAAGCTATCGTTATTGTAGTTTAGATAGCGCCCAAATAAGCGCTAAGCAAGTGATGATATACTTCGATAGTGCCTTAGACTTGTATAGCGCTCCATAAAACACTAAGCTAGTCAAGTACTTAAATAGTGCTTTGTACTTGCATAGCGTTCCATATATAAAGCACTAAGCTAGTGATGTATTACACATTCAAATTATGTAGGATAGCGCTTGTATAAGCGCTATTTAAGTTGTGTGCTTGATCTTGGATAGCTCATATTTAAGCATTATCTAAGTTATTTTTTCATTTTGTAATAAATTATTGTACCGATTATTTCATGAGCTAGCAAATTTAATATTTGGCATTATAATGCAAAAACTCAATTGACAATACACAATATAATAACTAATAACTAACGTTTCTCACTCAATGTAAAATATAATTAAAATACTTGAATAAAATTGTTAATATGCCATCAAATATATTGTTCGTAACACAATAAGAATTCAATATTTTGAGCTACACAAACATTCGAAAAGTTATGCTACAACCTTCAATTTTCTCCTCGAGGAACCTGTTGTTCAAGTATCTTGTGCCATGTCCTATGGCCTTGTTCATCTTCATCTGAACCTGATGATTCTCTAATGAATCTTCACTCGATGTAGATTGAGATCTCTTAATAAATGTTTCTTTCTCATTATGGTTAAATTTATAACCAATTTATCCACAAAATTCAGGTTCGTGACTCCCCTAGAGTACTCTGCTTGATTACTTCGACATTCTGAACAACACATCAATCCTTCAAAATCTCCACCATATGTTGATGAACAATCCATTCATTCCAAGCTCTGTCAAATTATTCTATTCAATATCACACGAAGCATTGTTAAATTTTTGTAACTAAACAAAGAAAGTGGTGTTGATTTTTCACTAATTAAGAAGTAATCAAACATGAATGTCCTACACAATGAGCAAGTACACGACATGTATAAGAAGATATAAAGGCAGGGGGAAAATGAACTATATATATATATATGGAAATGCACTACTCGAGTGCAACTACTTAGTATACTGATCAAACATATGGAAAAATACAATTACTAATAAATAAGAAAAATATTAATCGAACACGAATATGAAAATTGAAATTCGATTGAATTCAAGTTATTGAGCTAAATAAGATGCATACATTTCCATGTTACTTGTCGAAAAGATCAGAAATTTCATCTAAAACAGTGAAAATTCCAAGTAATAACATAGAGCTTTTACTAAGGGTGCAATACAAATCAAATAGTTTCCGATACTCGAGTTCGAATTTGAATCATATTCGAATATTGTCGATTTCGGATCGAACTCGAACACGTATATGAAAATTGAAATTCGATGATATCCAATTCGGCACGGCTCGTATCCATCCCTAACTCGAATATCTTTTGAATATTCTAATATGATTGTTATAGATATTATATAACAATAATACTTGCATATCAATTGAATTAGAAATGGATTTTAGTATTTGGAACCAATACGATCAAAAATTCGAATATTATCGTTATAACTATTAACATTTGATTATATTCGAGTCTAATTTGATTCGGTTTTGCAATGCTCGTTTCCAACCTTATTAGAATTACTATTGTTATGATGATTATTATTATTAATTTGAATGACTTAATTTTAGGTGTTTAATGAATTTAACAAACTAGTTTTAGTTAAAATGGGTGTTCTTTAACGAATATGGATAGTTTCAATTGAAATGAATGTTGGCCCAATAACATGGACTTGTTCATCAAGTTCTTGTCTAATCATGTGGGCCCATTAACACTAACACTAAAGCGCTATCCAAAAATCCACTTCGATAGCGCTTATCAAGTGTTATTGAAGTCATACATGGGATAACGCTTGATAAGCGCTATCTAAGTTTTCAGTTGCATAGCGCTTTTGAAACGCTATTGTAGCCTATATTTTGCGCTATTGTAGTTGCCGTAACGCTTTCTCCTATAGCGTTTTTTGAAGAGCTATCTAAGGTGTAACTTGGATAGCGCTTAAAAACTGAAGCGCTATTGAAGTCTTTTTTAATTTCGAATTTTGTCCTTTTTTTTCAAAACATCAATAAGCGCTATTGAAGTACCCATTTAGATAGAGCGTTAAAAAAGCGTTATTTAAGTGGCATTACCTAAGCTGATATTTGTAGTAGTGAATTGTAAGTCTAACATAAAACAAATAAGGATAGTTTACTGTTTTCACCTATACTATAAAGTTTTTTCAGATTTATAAAATATATATATATATATATATATAAGAATATATATATATATAAGAATACTAGTTAGAGATGCAAATCTTTTCAATATTTAGAGTATTTGTTTGGTTTCTAGTCCTTTTGTTCCGTGTTTGTTATGTTCAATTCTTTGAAAAAAAAATGAAAACAATGAGGCCAACCCAACAAGGGAGACTACAAAGGAGGATGTTAATATGATGAGAATTTATCTCATGATAAAATTGTCAAACTGGTCCCTGAAAAATATGTGCGAGTTGCATTTGTCCCTCTTTAGACGAAAATAGGGTCAAAATAAAATTTTCAAAACTTTTATAATGATGCACTAGTCCTTGATATTGGTCGAAAAAATTGCACTTGACTCCATCTTTCCATCAACATTTGACGTCTCCCTCAAAAAAGGGATTAAAGGACACTTTTCGACCAATATCAGGGATCATTAGCACATACAGAACATTTATAGGGGCTAAAGTGCAACTTTCACATATTATCTGAGACAATATTAGCAACTGTCTCTCTCATTTATATGACAAAGTCTCCAATACCATAGGTATGTCAGGTTCAAGTCGTTAAGCTTGTTCATTTTCACACTAATGTTAATTACTACATGTTGGCGGAGTAGCAGTGGTCATACTACTCTTCTTGTTTGCCAGGTACTTTTTGTAGTTTCTTTTTCAGTGACCAATATCCCACAATAATGACACTTGTCATCCTTCTTAACATCCTTTTAGATGCTTTCTGAGTAGGAGCTGTTGCAGTACGGGCAACCTTAGCCTTTCCTTTGGCACCGTTTTTCCTCTTGAACTGTTTCTTGTAAATAGATAGGACAAAGGAAGAAGTGTCTTTTGCTTTCTTAATGTTTTGTTCAACATTTTTTATCTTTCCATACAACTCAGACAACGTCTTATCGTATTGATGCATGTTATAATTTAACACAAAATCACTGAAGGAATCAGGTAGCGACCTGAGAATGATATCTATCTTTAGAGACTGGTGCCCCCAATGAGGCTAGCCTTTCGACTGGCCCCATTATCTCATCTTAATAACATGGGGACTTGCTGGTTGTCCATTTCCTATCTTACAATAAACGAGGGAACAAACAGTATCGTACCTCTCTTTGCATGCTTCCCGCTGGAACAAATTGTCCGTTGGCGGTAATTCTTGTAAGCGTTTACCTTTTCGAATTGAATCTGAAGATTCGATTTCATATTGGCCAAAATCAGGCACCGAACATATGTAGCATCACTCATGTCATTAGGAAGTTTGCCGGTGAGCAAGTATTACTTTCTCTCAAACTTGAGAACAAGTCTGAAGTTGCGAGCCTAGCCATGGAAATTAGTGCCATTCAACTTGCACTTTTTCAAAGTGGACGGATGGCCTTAGAGTTCTTAAAGTTAGCAGACATGTGAACTACAACAAAAAATATGTAAATAAAAACTCAGATAAACATGTCATAGTGCTAATTCAAAATATCAAATTTTTGAATTCATACAATTGTGCTTACAATCCTACTAAGACACACAATGTATCTGAGGACTCATATAATCGATAATCGAACGGCAGCGCGTCACATTTTAGTTATGAATCATATGAGTAGGTGAATGATCACCATTTGACCCCACATAATAAACAAACAAATATATCATATGATCACATTGCATATAATAAGAATGGAAAAATAAGCATATATGATATACTATCGATAGAATATATATATATATATATATATATATATATATATTCACGTGAAATTGAATAGAAAGACCACCACGGGTCTTTCCAGCACGTTTTGTCCTCACTAACGTGTTCAACGGGACACTTCCCAGTGGGTCACCCATCCCAGAATTACCCCATGTCAAGCACGCTTAACATTAGAGTTCTTATGAGTTGAGCCACCGAAAAGAAGATGCATCTTGATGGTATGAGTAGTACCAATCAAATCATATCAAACATATCACATCGCCCACTTTGGGCAGGGTATTACAATCTCCCCCACTTAAACACTCAACGTCCTCGTTGAGCCACATCCATTCCACATCCAGGACCGTACCATCCGTGTGAGACTCTAGAGGTAGCTCCTACGGCCTCAAGAGGTCACTTCCGTCCTCAACGTAGCACTTTGCGCCGCATAGCACTTAAATCTCACATTTCGGACGGCCCCGCTCTGATACCATTTGTAACGCCTCGCCCCCGAAACCAGGTCGGATAGTTATTTGATTTGATGGACTGGCCTCACAAACCACCACGGCTCTTTCCAGCACGTTTTGTCCTCACTCACGTGCTCACCGGAACACTTCTCAGTGGGTCATCTATCCCCAAAGTACCCCATGTCAAGCACGCTTAACATTAGAGTTCTTATGAGTTGAGCCACCGAAAAGAAGATGGATCTTGATGGTATGAGTAGTACCAATCAAATCATATCAAACATATCACATCACCCACTTTGGGCCGGGTATTACAGACTATGCAAAAATGTCTAACAATGCAGCTCTTCTTACATGTTTTCATGTATACTTACTCTTAGCATGCTATAATATAAGTCGTATACGCATTTGAAGAGGATTTATTTTGTTGCTACCAAACAAATACAACTTTAGTACCCTTTATCAATAGGTGTGTTGTGACACCATATAAATCATTTAGTGCATCAGGGTACCAATATTTTGTGACAAAACTTACTTCAGTTATTTTCACAAATACCCACCTAACACATATAATGCACTAATTTCATGTTTCATTAGACTTCAGATCTAAATTTCTCAATTGTATAGTGAGTTAAGCAATACCCAATATAACAATACTCATATTTTCTAGGACTTCAGGTCTAAATTTCTCACCTTCAACAATGAGTTTAGTTTACTCTTGATTGCGTATTTTCTCTTTGCCCATCCATAAATATATGTCCACTTAAAGATTTAAGATCCTCATATTACTTGCATCATATAGAGTTTTTCATTTGTATGCAATATTTCTTGTCGACAATCTCGTTTTCCTTTCTCGTTCCACCATGTTCAAGATAATTGAGATCTCATTATATTCATGAATATTATTATGTAAATGTCTTCCAGAGATTTGTAATATCTTTAACTTATTCATGAGATATATTAGTCATTTACCTCTTCTGGAGGTGTTCTTCTAGACCATCATCAAATATTTATTATTTTAGATTTCAGATGGTGGAACTATTCGATATATAATGGTTCTTCAGGAACCTTCACTCTAACTTGAGCTTTACAACTGGTATACAATTTCATTATTATTTTGAAGTTAGAAATTTGTTTGGTAGTGAATTTTTTGTTCATAAATGTCCTTTGAACTTCTTGTTCATATTTATCCTTTGAACTTCTGGTTCATATTCATCTCTTGAACTTTCAGTTCATATTTACTCATTTTGAGGATCATATAATATAAGCATAAGTTGTATATTCTCTCCCCCTGAATGTTGAAAACATTGTTACATTACAGCGAAAAATTACTATTTTCGAGTTTATAGATGTCTATACCTTATAGGTACGATGAAAATTCGAATCACTCATCCATCGTGTATATTGTTGAAATTATACGATGCACGGTCTAATTTCAAAGGGTATTACATTTGGTTTCTCACCAAACCAACTATATTAGGGGAGTTGTATGATAACTTTTCGGCTTGATGCGTAACATGTGTGACTGCATGTAGTATAACATTTCCCAACAACCAATTAAGGGTGTATGCATGTACTTCAACATGCCCCTTAACAATCAACTTGGAGTTTACAACATGTAGCTCACAAAACCCTTTAAACTTGATAAATAAATTGACTCTCCAATGAGCATTCAATTGAGTTTCATATTACTACTTTTCGCATCGTACCTGATCCGGGATGGTCTAACCAGTCATACCAAATAACAAAGTTATTTATCTCAAACTTCAGGTTTGATACACATATGTCTATATTTCAAGTAATAATACATTAGCTCTTCCAGAGCCTTCAATTGACATGTTACTTTATTTTCATATATTCGATCTTCTGGAGCCTCCAATTGAAATTGCTCACTAAGGAAAGTTGGAGGAGTTCAAACAAGATATAAGTCATATAGGTGTTTTAGGAAGAGTTATTTCATATACTTATGTGGTCGAATATCAGAAAAGGGGTTTTCCACATGCTCACATGCTTATCATATTAGCCGAAAGTGATAAATTCAGGAATCCCGATGACTATGACAGGGTTGTAAGGGCAGAAATTCCATCGAAGGAAAATGAGCCACTACTTTATGCAACTGTTTTGAAACATATGATACATGGACCACATGGATACAATGACCGGCTATACCCATGTATGAAACATGGCTCATGCAAAAAGAGGTTCTCGAAGGAGTTTTGCGCACAAACAAAAAGGGGGAATGATTCATACCCTATATATAGGAGGCATCCAGGTCTGCCGGTTCCACTTGATAATAATAATAATAATAAAGTTGTTGATAACAGTTGCGTTGTCCCTTATAATCCATGGTTACTATTAAAATATGATTGTCATATTAATGTGGAGATAACCAGTAGCGTCTCATGTGTAAAATATTTGTATAAATATGTCTACAAGGGACCAGATAGAGTAATGATGGAAGTGCGACGAGGAGACAATAATGATGAGATTCAACAATTTGTAGATGGAAGGTGGGTATCTGCACCAGAGGCTTTTTGGCATATTTATGGGTTTGAAATGACTAGGATGTACTCCTCGTTCTATCGATTGCAAATTCATTTGCCTGATATGAATATTGTGCATTATAGACCCGAGGAAAGGATTACTGATATTCTTAAGGATGAGCGTAACTGAAAGACAATGCTCACGGAGTTCTTCGTGAAGAATAGAGAAAACACATTTGACTGGGCGTCATCTATATCATAGATATCCGAAGCACTTTGTTTGGAACAGTCAACAAAAAATCTGGAAAGAAAGGGTTAAAAATAATAAAGTCATTGAGAGGATATATACAGTGTCTCCCTATCAAGGGGACAAGTTTTATGTGCGTATCCTTTTGCACCACGTAAGGGGACCACGATCATTTGAGGAATTACGCATTGTAAATGGACAAATATGTGTCACATTCAAAGAAGCAGCTGAAAGGTTAGGGATACTAGAACATAATGACTATGTTAGACACACGTTGGAAGAGGCAAGTCGTGTGTTCATGCCTTTTGCATTTCGAAATCTTTTTGTATCATTATTGGTGAATTGTCATCCTACCGGAGTTCGTGAATTGTGGACACAATTTCATCATTTTATGTTAGAGGACCATGTTTTCACAGCTTGTGGATCTAACTTCATTATTTTAAATATTTTGTTGAAGGACATCAACACATTATTATCAAGGCTGTTTTTTTCATCTCGGCACCTGAACTTCTGATATTATAACAAATAGGCACCTGGTGAACTTTTTATAACAAGTAGGCACCTGAAACAAAAATTTGGCACCTAAACTTTTGGTTTTCTCTTTTTCCAGATTTGAAACATTTAGATGGAGGGCAAAATAGACAGATCACATCTTAAACTAATTAAAGCAAGGATTTTAACCCAACCTCTACCCAACCCATTTAACCCAACCCCGATTAATATCTATCTAATTCTTCTTCTACTCTATTCTTTCATCAACCTTCATCAAAAAATTTAATTTGGTTGCTTCTCTCTGTTCTTGCCCATTAAGACCAAATCGGCCAAGACCATAATTCAGGGACTATGATTTGCTAAGAGATTGAGATTGAGATTGAAAATCATCCCTAAGAGAAATCCGCCCAAATCAGATTGCCAATTTCTCCTTCTTTTCTATCATGGAAATCTGCCCAAATCAGATCTGATGATTATTCAGATCTGAGCCTATGAGGGTTTTTGGTTTTTGGAAAGTTATTATTCTTGTTAATTTGTGGAAAGTTATTTCATTTTCTTGATTTTTGGGTTATTATTGTTGTTAATTTGTGGAAAGTTGATTTCTTTTCTTGATTTTTGGGTTATTATTGTTGTTAATTTGTGGAAAGTTGTTTTCTTTTCTTGATTTTTGGGTTATTATTGTTGTTTATTTGTGGAAAGTTGATTACTTTTCTTGATTTTTGGGTTATTATTGTTGTTAATTTGTGGAAAATTGTTTTATTTTCTTGATTCTTGAGTTATTATTGTTGTTAATTTGTGAAAATTTGTTTCCTTTGTTTGATTTTGTTAAATACAGAGCCATTACCTTTGGCACCTGTACTTTGTCCATATTTTTTGGCACCTAAAATCGTTTCCTAGGATTGGCACCTGAACAATGTCATATTTTCAATATGACTAACTTGCCCTTGGGTTAAGGATTTTAAAATATGCAAAAATCTGAAAAAATAGAAAAGTAAAAGTTCAGGTGCCAATTTTTCGTCTCAAGTGCCTACTTGTTATAAAAAGTTCATCAGGTGCTTATTTGGGATATTTGCCAAAATTCAGGTGCCCAGATGAAAAAAAGCCTATTATCAAAGCATGGTAAGTCACTTTTTGACTATGACTTGCCAACCATTTCTGAAGTACATCATGATAATGGTAATGTTCCTAAGATTGTAATGGATGAACTTTCTATCCCTATATCCAGTGAAGATTTGAATTCCATCGAGAAGTTGAAACCTGATCAACTAACTGCTTTCAAAAAAATAATGTCAACAGTTGAAAACGTGAAAGCAAAGTGTTTTTCATTGATGGATCTGGAGGTACTGTAAAACATTTTTATACAAGGTTTTACTATCTCATGTAAGGAGTGGAGGAAACATCACCATTGTTGTAGCTTCATCTGAAATTGCAGCCATTGGTCTACCAGGGGGAAGAACTGCTAATTCAAGATCCAAAATCCCTTTAAAAGCGAATGAGCATAGCCATTGTGGAATTGACCTTGAAAGCGACCTAGCTGAATTGATGAGATGGGTCAAGGTAATAGTGCGGGATGAAGCTCCCATGACAAAAAAATATGCATTCGAGGTATTGAATAAGACCTTAAGGGACATAATGAAAAATACTAAACCTTTTGGTGGTAAAATAGTTGTTTTCGGTGGAGATTTTAGGCAAGTCCTTCCAATTGTGAAACGAGGTAATAGATGTTAACAAGTCGCATCAAGCATCTCAAAATCCACATTTTGGAGACATGTTGAAATTTTGAGATTAAGGCATAACATGAGATCAATTAGAGACATTCGTTTTTCAGAGTTTCTACTTAGAGTGGGTGATGGTCGTGAACCAACCTTCGAATGTGATTACGTGAAGTTACCGTCAATGATGGTAACACCATGAGAAAATGAGCAATCGTTTCATACGTTGATCAATTCAACATTCCCAATATGGAGAACAACATGTATGCCTCCAACTATATGGTCACAAGGGCTATCATAACCCCAAAAAATGCAGATGTTAATAAACTGAATGGAATCATTATTGAATAATTTCCGGGGGAAGAATTTGAGTAGGGTTCATGGGATTTTGTCGAAGATGATATTCACAATCTTTATCAGCCTGAATTTTTAAATTCGTTGTGTCCCAGTGGCTTCCCACCTCCTCACAAACTTAACCTAAAAATAGGATGCCCAATAATGCTTCTCAGAAATCTTGATCCGCAAATGAGGTTATGCAATGGTACTCGATTGATATGTCGAAACCTAACTACAATCTTCATTGATGCTGAAATCATAACTGGTCACTACTCTGGGACAAGAGTGTTTCTTTATCGCATGCCATTGAATAGTAAGGATGACAGTGGCCTACCCTTTATGCTAAAAAGAAACCAATTCCCAGTACGAGTTAGCTTTGCTTTAACAATCAACAAATCACAAGGCCAGACAATTCCCAATGTTGGAATTTTTCTAAGAAATCGTGTGTTTAGTCACGGGCAATTATATGTGTCATTTCAAGAGGTGTGTCTGTACATACAACCAAAATCTTGGTGAAAGATGGCAAATTGGGAAGACGTGAAAGAGTATTCACAAAAAATGTTGTCTATAAAGAAGTTTTATTACCACCAACTCCATCACTATTATAAGGTTCTCAATAATAAATTAATATATTGGTTTTGAAAAATAATTTGATTAATGTATATGTTCTATCTAGCATTTTCAATATCTATTACAGGTTACATTGTTACACCAACTAAACTTAAGTATGATTTGCAATTAATGGATCAAATTGAGGAATGGAACATTTGGAAAAAAAATGCATCAAAATCACCTATACAAAAGGTAAATTATATGTGGAGTATAATCATTTTTTGTCATTACACTTCCTTATGTTAATATTTATTTATAAAATAATAATTGAACTAATGTTTTACCTTTTTGATAGAATTGTAGATTGCAAGTGATTGGTCTAGGTTGGAAATGTGATGTGACAACTAATGATAGAGATTTTTTCAAAGTTATCTCACGCATTTGAAGCAACAAAAAGTTGAAAGGTAATTTTTTCCCTTTTATATGACAAAATAATAAATACATTATTATTCACTTGAAAGTACTAATATTTATTTAATTTTAAAAGATATATATAGTGATAGAAGAATTAAATTACTTAGGGGATGAAATCTAATCAAGGTAATCTAGCATGATCATTTTTTAATACAACGAACTATTTGATGTCATTACACTTATATAATTACTCGAGTTCTTTCACATTGACTCACTCAGGAAGGAACACCCAACCACAGACAAATAAATAACAAATTGCAATCACAAATTAAGCATGGAAGAGAACTAGATACGGCACTTAAATTGTTTTCACTTATTGTTAGATGTGCATTCTCATTGTAGCAATAATATATTTTTATGCATATTGATTCCATGTATTTTTTCAGTTTTTTAATGTACGTAGACGATGTGAAGTTCTCAGATACATGGATGGACGAAAAGTTTTTATGTCGATGATGTGAAAGTAGGGGTGTGGTGGAAAATCGAAACCGAGCCGAACCGAACCGGAACCGAACCGAAAAGAACCGATTTTGTTAGAACCGATCGAAACCGAACCGATTTCGATTCCGCCTTTGAGGGAACCGAAGCGACGCGGTTCGCCTTGTGGGAGAACCGATAAAAACCGAACCGATGACTAATTTTATGTAGAAAAAATTAAGTTTAGTAAAGGATAATTAGTGAGAGGATTCAACATTGTTTATTGTTAGTATGATATAATAATTGATAAGTGAATATGTTTTAAGCTAATAATATATGGATAAATATATATTTAAAAATTGGTATTGTGTGACAAATGTGTGTACAAATTTTGAAATTAGTTTTAAAAAGGAGCTCGTTAAACTTATATAGAGTAGATATATCTTTGAAAATTGACTATGAGTTACATTTAATATAAAAAAAGGGTGCTATTCTTTGCACCGCTTCAAATTATTCTTACACCGTTTAAGACAATTATACCCTTGATTTATAATATACCCTTAAAGAAATAAAAATTCATTTTGATGAATACAAAATACACCATCTACCAAAATTCTCTCAAAACCCTAACCTCCATCTTCATCAGCCTCCATCTTCATCTCTTTGTGAAAAATCACCATCTACCAAATTCTCTCAAAACCCTAACCTCTATCTTCATCAGCCTTCATCTTCTAGAGCTTACACTAGAAGTATTGATATGGTTGTTCAATAGTGAGTGATTTTCTTTGTACATGTGGAATAAGCGTCATGATGTTCTTCTTGATACATCTAAGCTTAGAGCAACTATATATGTTCTCATACGAGACAACTAGTGAGTATTTGAGTTGGTTCTCAAAGATAAGTCCTACCTATTCAAAGTCTTTACCATCGGAGTCGTCCGTAACTTCTTCAACTTCATCTTTATCCGCCGTGACAGTAAATTTTGAACGTCAATTAGTGATTTGATGTATTTAGTTTAGAATTAACTTACTACATATTATTTTTGTGTTTTTTGACAGATGGCAAGGTTGCGAGAGTTACTATATTCTATTATGAAGATAGAAGACCACCTGGTGGATTTGAGGATAATGATATGTACCATTTCGTCGTTGACGAATGTATCAAGCTAATTACCAATAGTTGATGGTCCTTAGTTTTATGTACTTATGACTGAATGTGGTTTTGTATAACATCAAACTAGAATGTGCATTTACCAGATATGACTGTGTGATTAAATATACATGCAGTGAATATGACTGTGTGACTGAATGTGCTTTTGTAATCACCATCTTATCGAGTACATTTACCACATATGTATGTGTGATTGAATGTGCATGCATGGTATATGCTCTCAAACCCAACACAGGATACATTGTACATGCCTATTATACATATATGACCATGTAGCACATATGACCATTGAGTGGCTCGGTTCACTTAGTAACACTAGTACTTTGTAATCACCATCTTAAAACATGTTATAACATAATTAAATACAATCCTTCATCACTCGAGAAGTAATAATACATGGAGCACATATGGCCATGTACCACATATGACCATGTAGATAAAAGTGCATGCTCTAAATATACCATGTTTCCAGTAACGCATGAATCACATATGCACTTGTGTTATAATGATTTTATTTTATTTTTAACGAGTGAATATAATTGGCTTTTAAACTTTATTTTTAAAGGTAAAGTTACTAAACTATTTTAGTAATCTTCATTAAATATTATATGACTCCATGTAATCGAATCACATAATTGATAAATCACATATTATTTGACGGTGATATTAATTAGCCCTTTTATATTAAGGGTAATATTGGCAATTCACTAAAATAAACGGTGTAAGAATAATTTGAAGCGGTGCAAAGAATAGCACCCTAAAACAATACTAATCACATTTAGATTTGAGTCCAAAATGAATAATAATATTAGCTAGAAACGAACCGACCTAATATTTCAAAGCCGAAAGTGGGTTCAAATTTAAGTCCAAAACACGAGGCCCATAACCGAAACCGACCTGAAACCGATATGAACCGAACCGTTTAGAACCGAACCAATTTCGGTTCCATCTGGCGTAGAACCGATGATGTCGGTTCGGTTTTTATTTTTGTCCAAAACCGAACCGAACCGAACCGAACAGAACCGAACCGTGCACACCCCTATGCGAAAGGATGTTGGACTAAAATAATTGTAACATTACATATTTATTTTGATATATTTGTATTCATGTTTTTGTACATAAATATTTGTTGTACATTTTGTAGTTGTCTATAATTTTTTTTTGAATTCAAGTATTGGTCATTAGGACCATCACGCCATATGATTCTTTTAAATAAACTAGCTACTTAGATATAACATTTAACAGATAAAAAATCTACTATAAAAAGGTTAAGACCGTTCACATAATCTCGACTGTGCACAAACGGTTAATAATAATAAATAATCAATTTTAGATACTCCAATTTTTCCTTTTTTCTGGTCCATCTAATCCTACCAAATACATAAGATATTATTCGAAACTGAAAATTAAACTACCTCAAATGGTATAAATATTGTATATTAATAATGATTCTATTAAAATTGGAAGGATATAATTTTCATTAATGACTGTAATAGCCTGTAGTGGTAAGCATATTTCTGTATAATATTAGTGATCATTATTAACATTAGTGATAATTGACAATATAACATTAGTGATGATTATTAGTATTAATGATCATTACTCATCAGTTGACTGTAATAATCTGTAATGATAAGCATCTTTCTGTATAAATAGGTATCATTATTCAATAATATAATCATCAATTTCACAATATTCTTACACTCATATATATCATATATGCATAATCCTAGATTAATATTTTCAATAACCTATAAGGAGCTTTCAAACAATAATACTAAAATATGTTTATAAACGTGTTATGATCAAACCATAAACTATAACTTATTGATTTTGTGAAAAACTCGACATGGCTTTTAGCTACAAATGCAAGATCTTTTCAATGTTTAGAGTATTTGTTTGGTTTTTAGTTATTTTTTTCTTTATTTGTTCTGTTCAATCCCTTGAAAACATTGAAATCAATGAAGCCAATCAAACAAGAGAGATTACACAGGAGGATCTCAATATGATTAGAGCTTATCTGATGAAAACCAATAAACCTGGCATCAAAACAATTAAGGCATTTTTTTATTTTTATATTTCTTTATTTTATTTTTGTGATTTCATAAAAGTAATTTAGAGTATATTGAGTTGGGGTCTTGGGGAAGAGGTGTACCTTAGTTATGTGAATGATCGTATAGTTAAAAAATACTCCCTCCATTCCATTTTGTTTTGTCTCATTTTATTTGACACAAAATTTTTAAAAAATTTAAACTTATTTCACATTCTCCATTTTTCCTTCCCAAAATTTGAACTAAAATAGACTTAATTATGGGATTTCCAGAAAAGGAAAATAAGACAAACATTATAGAAAGGAGAGAATAGTACTAATCTTAGCAAGTTGTATTCATATGTCAACAAGCCAATAATTGTAAATTACACTTTCGCCTTATTTATTGGAATTAAAATTAATATAATTATTTAATTTTCATAAATGTTTACAATAATTATCCCAGTAATATATCAAATATTTATTATCATTTTTTCTGAACATTTTTTGTTACGTTATTTTACACATTAAATGTAAGCTTAGTTAATACTACTACCAATTATTCAAAAATCATACAATATAAATACGATAAACGAATTCACACATTCTTAATTATACAAAAACATCTATCCTTGGTAAACAAGGAATATAAAGCATAAATACGAAAAAAGATTAATTACACTGCGTACAACCCTAAATCATTGCTTAATTTATACCTTTCTTAGTTGGCTTATTAAATTACTAGCCTAAATTCAGTTTTATTTATTTAATTTTGCATGAAGTGCAGAGTCCTGATGGTGAAACTATAGACTGTGTTTTGTCTAATCAACAACTAGCTTTTGATCACCCTGAATTAAAGGGACAAAAACCATTAGTAAGTTGATAATTCTAATAACTTATGATTTGTTTTTTCTCAAGCTATTAATAAAAATCAATTGAATTTCTTATAAATAAAAATAATTGAGTTGTCATTTGGGTCATTTTTTAGGATCCACCAGAAATACGACAAGGATATAATATATCAAATGAAATAAATGAAGTTTTTCAGTTATGGACTATGTTTGGTGAGTCATGTCCGAATGGAACTGTTCCAGTTATAAGAACTACAGAAGAAGACATTTTACGACATGGTAATATTTCAACTTTTGGAAGAAAACCAATTGAAACCTTAGCTAGAGTTGCAGGCCATGAGGTATTAATTACTATTTCCATCTTTTTCACTTTAATTGACGTTTTGAAAATGCGTGCCTGTAGAAATTTCATTTAATCGGGCCTGAGCCACACCCATATGAGGAGAGAGATCACACTTCATAACCCAAGAAGGCACCATCTTAAAACCAATTGGTGATAAGTGGAGTTGCTCCCTAGTTTATTAAGTGATGATTTCTCTCCTTTATTTTCAATGTGGGACTTTCACATGTGACATTTTGGGCTCATTTGGAGCAATCTTAACACTCCCCCCTCACATGTAAAGTAGTCCCTTTTTTTTTCAAAGCACGGAGGTATTTTTCTTCCCCGGCATATTTCAAAGCACGGGGTATTTTTCTTCCCGGCATATAAGGCCCAGTTTCTTTTTAATTGAATACCCAGTCACTTAACCATGGGCTCTGATACCATGTAGAAATTTCATTTAATCGGGCCTGAGCCACACCCATATGAGGAGAGAGATCACACTTCATAACCCAAGAAGGCACCATCTTAAAACCAATTGGTGATAAGTGGAGTTGCTCCCTAGTTTATTAAGTGATGATTTCTCTCCTTTATTTTCAATGTGGGACTTTCACATGTGACATTTTGGGCTCATTTGGAGCAATCTTAACAGTGCCAAACTTTGACGATAATTTTATTGATTCGTCCGAAAAATATAAAATTGATATCATTGAATATGTTTTTCAAAATAGTTTCATAATATTATCTTCTTGTAATTTTCTATAATGTATATGTAAAGTAATTGATAATCAAGGTAATATTTCGATAAGCGTGAAGTCAATTAAATTGAAATGGATGAAGTAGTAAAGAATTTAAATGTTTTTGTAATGTGTATTTAGCTTTGTTTAAAGTTTTATTCTAATTATATATTAACAGTATGCGATTATGGATGTATATGGCAATAAAATTTATGGAGCAAAAGCAAACATAAACGTTTGGGCACCGAAAGTTAACGGTCAAGATTTTAGCTTAGCGCAAATATGGGTTGCAGCTGGTCCTAATGACGACGTCAACACCATTGAAGCTGGATGGCAGGCATGTATTTATTCTATTATTTTATTTCAAATATTTGTTAAATAATTGTGATGCTCTTTCTTTTTCAAAATAATGGTTGAAGTAAAGTTGAATGATGGAAAGAAAACATTTGAAAATGTCGTTATATTAAGAGTACAGTAATATTACAAATAAATAGTTCATAAATAATTAATTAAGAGAAAGTTAGAATGAGAATATGTGACAAATGTTTCGAACGAGATTTGAACACAAACCTCCTACATAAAAATTAAAAAAGAAAACCACAGATCAACTAACAATCCAAGTACAGAGTCAAGTATTGATCCTCCTTTTTCAGCAACGCCAAATTGGCTTCAGCTTACTTTTAAATATTTTTTAATAGCATGTGCTATAAAACACAAAATTCATTTTATATTATCGCTACACTATTTTTGGTTAATATATACTTCTCAAATCTTAAATCAAGTTATAATAGACTTGCAAGAAAATAAATATAAGGTTTTCATGAGATAATAATACAAGTATGTTGCCGTTAGATTTAACTTTTGGTTGTTTTTAAACACAGGTTTTTCCACAGGGATATCGAGGAGATTGGCAACCGAGATTATTTATTTTTTGGACAGTAAGTAATAGTACTAACTAATATTTTTTGTAAATTAGTGATGAATATATAACACAATAATATTCAAAAGAATGAATACAAAAAATTAGTAACTAATATAGTTATAATGAATTTATGAAACAGATTGGCTCCAACGGGACTTGAACCCAATATTTCTTCTTTGAAATCGCGGGTTAGATGCAACTAAGTTATTAAGTCATCGATTTTCTAACTAAAATTTTGAAACAAAACTAAAAGTAAGATAAACTTAAGAAGATGGACGAAGTACTATGCAACAATGTTAAAATTCTCAATTGTTCATTATTTTACTTTTTGCAGGCAGATGGTTACAAAAACACCGGATGTTATAATCTTTTTTGTCCTGGGTTTGTTCAAATTAGTAAGAATATAGCACCTGGTTCAATATTAACTCCATTATCTTCTTATGGAGGTCCACAAAAGGGTATCACCTTGTTAATATTTAAGGTAAATAGGCCAAACTCATAACACCTAAGTAAAACTTTATTTATGTTACTGTAAGAAGTGCTTCTAATAATATTTGCACACTAATTTTTGAAAGTGGCACAATATTGTGATATAGTTTTTGAAAGTGACAAATATTGCAGCATGATCCCAGAAAAAAGTGGGATTAATCCGCAACAATTGTCACTTTCAAGGACTACATCCCAACACGTGGGCCACTTTTGAGGGCTAATTTGAAACAAAGTAATTATTTAAAAATCAAAGTGCAACTTAATTCAATTATTTGGGATCAAATCGACAATTATCTCAATTCCAACGTTGTTGTTACATATTACAGGATGTTAAAGATGGAAATTGGTGGTTACAATATGGTGATACTTTAATTGGGTACTGGCCATCTGTTTTATTTACACATCTTAAAGATTATGCTACTAGGATTTCATATGGGGGAGAAGTATATGATGCAGGGGCAGACAGTGGTGAACACACATCAACTGAAATGGGAAGTGGACATTTTGCAGAGGAAGGGTTTGGAAAAGCTGCATTTTTCAGAAATGTCGAAGTGATAAATGAGTCTCATAATTTGGAAAAGCCACACAATATCGAACTACGGGCTGATCATCCTAATTGCTACAATATTAAGAGTCGAGACACTGAGGAGTACGGATATCAATTTTATTATGGAGGACCCGGAAAAAATCCTAATTGTTTCGGATAGAGTTACAACTTTTGGACATCATTTTGAATTTAGTCTTTAATAATATCAAATTATATTAATTTTTGGTACGAGAATTGATAACTCTTGTATTGATCATAACTAGAACGCGAAGTATTTATATATGGAAACTAATTATCATATTCAGCATGTTAATCTTCCGTTTCCTCCGAACGCCTAACCATCCCCCGGTTGTTGTCCGGCGGATGAGAAGGGTATAGGGAAGGGTACTAGGAGTAGAGTACAGAGGGGAGGAGTCGAGGTTTTCTTGGTTATCGAAATGGGAGTAGAGATCAGAGGAGGCATCGGTAAATCGGCGAAGTTTAATGACGGCAAGGACGTTGAAGGTGAGATAGATGAGGTGCTCGTGGGGATTGGTTAGGAGGGATTGGGAGAGCATGAGGTTGACCAATTAGAGATGAGCTCACCAACATGGATACAGTTCGCAAGAAACAGGCTCTAGATGTTTTGGTCGAATTCGTTTGCGATAGGTGTGCTAAACCAGTCATCGCAACATTTTTTTTTTTTTTTTTTTTTTTGATAATTAGCGATGAATTGTGACTACAATGATATTACAAACATGAATACAGAAATTGCTAACTAATAGAAAGTTAGAGTATAATATGAGACAAATATGTCTCCAACAAGGTTCGAACCCATGACCTCTTACATGAAAGGTTGGACCGGATGCCACTAGGCTATTGAGCCATTGGCAGTCATCGCGACATTTGAATTGCGAAGACTGAAGCTGAGGGTTGCTGAACTAGAGGGATGGCTAAAAGGGGTGGCAGTCCTTCTGCTGTTATGGACCAAGGTGATAGTGAAGTGGGTGGAGATGGAGGAGAGGGAGGTGATGTATGATTCCATCGAAGGTAAAGCTCTTTTAGCCATCCCTCTAGTTCAGCAACCCTCAGCTTTATATAGGGAGGCAAGATAGTAATTTTTTTAAAAAAATTAGATTTTGTTGAAATATAAGAATAATTTTTTATTTATTTTATATAATTATCTTTAATTTATATTAAGAATGAATTTATAAATCTCATATGGGTAATCCTTTTAGAAATATAAATACTAAGTAGTTTTTTTAAAGCGAGTAAGATAAAATATTTAAGATATAGTTTCTATATTGAAAAAATCAAACCAAAACAAATCATTTATTATTCAATAAATGATGACTTTTTGAGGAATTTAATTATTTTAAATTGTCTCATATGGCAAAATTTGTTGTACGCAATATGTCATCAACTTATATGTAAATTTGAGTTCAATTTATTACCAAATAAAAAGTAAAGTTATATTTTCTTAGTTTTGATCCAAAGTTAATTTCTACTTATGTTGAGTGTCGAAAGGAGAAATACACATATTTTCATTTTTAATTTTAAAAAAAATCTATTTCCTAATGGTCACCCTCACCCCGTTCAAAAATAACTTATTATTTAAACACAGTTATTAGTACATCTATTATTTGATTGAAGTTTTGAAATAAATGAAAACATGCAGAAAATAAATAATGATGAGTTTTAATTATTAATCGAGGCCATATGTTACAGAGAGGCAAGATAGTAATTTTAAAAACACTAGATTATGTTGAAATATAAGAATAATTTTTTATTTTTCTTATGTAATTATCTTAGCCTTTTTCAAGACATGAATTGCTTGAGGAGTACAGGGCATATTTGATCCTGAGAAAGATGTACAGTAAGAAGAAAAACAACATTGACATTTAACAGTCTCAATAACTATGGATATCAAATGTTACCTTCCACAAGTATTCGGCAACCTGAATTTACCAAATTAATGGCATCAGTCTGATCCACCTCATCGTAGTACTTCGAGCGCGCATATGTTTTTGAGTAGTCTCTGCGTCAATATACAGGGAACTCTTGATACACTTAAATATGAGGCGCGGAGGAAATTCTTTTGTATGTTATAGAGAGCCAACCTTAAACTTCGCTGTTGAGCTTTAATTTCCTCAAGGAAAGTTATCTTGATATAATAATCAAAGCCTTCCTCGTCGACCAAATAGCCTTTTGAATCTGCATAAGCACAGATCAGTCTTATATTCAAACGACGAGCTGAGTATATGGCGGCTCCATTTATAACTCAGAGAAGAAAACTTGAGAGAAGAATGTGGATCTAGAGAAAAAGATAGTGTGAAGCATGATACACACTGAAGTATGTTGATCACCACATACAAGTACCTGATACAGTGATCGCAAGAGCACCATAAGCATTAAGCTTCTCCAGGACGTGCATTGCAATCTTTCCAGAGCCACTAACTGCACACCTGGATCGAGAATAAAAAGAAAGAGAGGCAATGAGGGGTGACACAATTGCCAGTAGTCTCGTTAAAAGTTAAGCTTTCGCTTAGTTAATCTGTGTCTTTTCTCTATTTATTTCATGTCAATGTGACACTTGATATTAAAACGATAATTGTGAATAGATGTGCACAATTTTGTATATGCAGCAACTTAACAGAGGAAAAATATCCATGCAAGAGTGCACAACAAACAAATCTGTTGCATTCCATTTTCACTTTCAACATGCCCTACCACAGAGACGGGCACAGAGAGCCTCACTAGTCCGTAGGCAGTAGCTTCAGTTCGCAGACTGGTTGTGGACCAATTAACTCTAGGTCCTGAAAAACTTCCCTGCATAAAAGAAACTGAAGTGAATATATGATCTTAGAATCAAAACAAAATTTTCATTGGCCGCTGCAGATCTTTTTTAAGGGCATTTATCGAAAGCTGGCAACTTAGACCAACTCAGTTGACCACATACTTTCCAATCATCTACTCATGTTTCACTTATCAGCATTTGATATAATGACATATTTACATCATTAATAACATGTCAAATCAACAATGAGCTGAGGAAGAACAATTGATACTACTGTCTCAACACTGAGGTAACACAATTGATACTAATGTGGGTCAAAGATAAAGAATATACCCGAGAATGACCAGCTAGACGTCTGTACTGCCCGTACAAGTTACCCATCTCACGAGGACCGACACCTATTCCTTCTCAAGGAAGATCCTAGTTGATTATTGAGATAGCAAAGAAAATCAATAGGGTACGTATTTTAACTACAGTATAAGTGTATAACAGACTGAATCACTTGGGAAATATAACCTCTCTTGGTCACGCCTAATCAGTAGTTCATGGGGTCAAAGGGATTCTCCAGAAAACTTTACGACCAAAGAAGCTTCATAACTACATAGACACTCTAGCATAGACAGAATAGACCACACAAAGTAAGTCAATAAAAAATTATCTATAAGAAATTAAGAATGCAACTACTGGAGCCAATTTTAGTACAGTAATAATTAAACAAAGGAGTGTACCTATTTTCTAAAGGGAATATCTAAGAAACCAAAAAAAAATGTACATTATAACAATTTTAAGCTTAAGAAGTGACGTCCATTGTATGAGATGTAGAAACACTAGAGAAAAACCTGTTCGAAGCTCAGAAACTTGGCTATGCTCAAATTCATGGATGGATGGAAGTGAAGACCACCCCGACATGGACCTAGAGTCTGATTAAAGTAAACACGGAAACCACGATTTACTTGTGTCTCGCCTCTATCATCTACCCAGGGAACGCTAAAAATAATTGTCCGTTCATGTTCTAGCAATCGGTCCATGACATTAGCGTAACTAAATCATATAAAAACCTCTTAGGTCTCCCGGAAAGCAAACTGCCAAAAATGAGTGAATATCACGTCACAAACGGGCACTAACATGGAGTTTCTTGAAATCACTCTTTCTAAAGCATGAATAACTTGCTGAATATATTGGATGAACTCGATTTCATGAGGATCCCTTTTCAGCGCAGCTTCAATAATTGATCCAGCAGTTTTTGACATCAGAGCTTCAATTAAGTGATTATAAATAATTTCAAGGTCAGACAAACAGTATAAAATATAAAGCTAAAAACATTTAGGGTCATTATAAGTTACTTGTAAGTGGCATAGTGGATTCCAATTGTGTCCTTGGTGTCAAGTTTGCTAATTAAGTTTCCAATACTTGGAATTTTTCCATTTTCTTGTAAACATTTTTTTTTTTTAAAAAGATTACAATAAGCAGCTCCACTGGCAGATATGGAGTATGAGGGGCAGGGGGGTGGAGGAGGAGAAAGAGAAAGTAGTCTCAGAATCAGACTCCAATGAAGTTTCATATTAGTTGTTTTCTTCAACTCTCAGAGCCCCAATGCCTCTGATAGACTCGCCTAAGCAGCACCGCGAATCGCGATGGCGGGGGAGGGGTCTGATGGTTGCACAATAGCCGCTAACAGAGAAAAAATTATCGGGTGCTCACTAAGCTCAACATATCACACCCCATAGGAAAAAAAGGTCCAACCTCTTCAATTCAGCATCGACAACATGTACAGCTAAAACAATCTTAAGCTAAATTACTTAAGTTAATCAAGAATCAGCAAATATCATCTCTAACCAAAACTAAGACCAATTCAAACAGTAACAACATCCCAACAAGGAAAAAAATCAAGAATCAACACTCATACAATTCAATATAACATGAAGGTGGGAAATTGAAAAAAGAATGCAATTAGGTGAAAATGTTAGAAAAGAGATTCATGCAGACATGATCACTCCCAAGTCCCATGCACGCTGTTCGAACCTAGGTCACTTACGTCAGTTTATGTATTAGTTGTTAGGACAAATTTAGGAAGTTAATCTACACCTGTTCACACTGTAAGCAAGATCGGGTCTCGTATAAGCCAAATACAGAAGACGTCCCACCAGCCGCCTATACGGCTCACCCTCCTGAAGCAAAGGCGTCGTCGATTCATCCAGTTTATGATTAGTCTCCATGAAAAATCCTGCTGGCTTTGCACCCAACAATCCACATTCAGCAATAATATCTAAAGTATATTTTCATTGACACAAATAAATCCCTTCAGAACTGCGAGCCACCTCAATACCTAAGAGTGCCCCTAGATCCTTCATATGAAAACATGAGCTCAAATAATGTTTAAACGCCAATAAAGCAGCATAATTATTACCAGATATAATCAAATCATCAACATAAACTAGGACATGTAGCCGAACACCATTCTGGACAAATGAGAAGAGAGAATAATCTGAGCAAGAGCTCGTGAAACCATAAGCACGCAAGGAGGAGGCAAGCTTTGCGAGCCAACAACGAGGCGCTTGCTTTAGACCATATAATGACTTATGCAGACGACAAACTTTACCTTCCTTGCCTTGTTCAAAACCCGGAGGAGGCTTCATATATACTTGTTCCTGCAAATCACCATGAAGGAATGCATTATGGACATCCATCTGATGCAATTCCCACCCATGAACTGCAGCAACAACTAAAAATGTGCGAACTGTAGACATCTTGGCCACCGGTACAAAGGTGTCCGAGTAATCAATTCCTTCTGTCTGATGGTTGCCAAACACAACCAGCCAAGCCTTGAGGCACTCGATACTGCCATATGATTTGTGGTTGATCTTATATACCCATTGGCTACCCAATGCTTTCTTCCGTGCCAGAAGATTCACAAGTAGAAAATCTCCAAGCAAATCACCTCCAAAACATATAAAATTAGAAAAATCCCCCTCTCACCAACAAAATGGTAAAAAGACTTTCTATATGTATAAATTGATTCAAGGAGGTTCAAGAGTCATGAACTTAATAATCCACTAAGTGATGTTTTTTTTGTAAATTAGCGATAGATGTTAGTTTCGAACCCAGGACCTTCTGGTCACTAGCAAGAGCCTTTTCCATTAGACTATTCGATTAACTCCATAATACTAACTATTTTGAGTTAGCGTACAAGAGCCTTCTCATTCTTTCATATGCGTACATATGTTATATTTAATTGTCATATTAAATTCTTAACATGTGCAAGTACATTTTCAAGAAAACCAGTTTATGATATATATAGCCTATATATACATGCATTAGACATTTATCACGATATATAATTAGTGTACCACCTTTCAAAAAAAATTAATAATACAAAATGTATACAATATATTAATTATTTATTCAATCAACGACAAAAATTCGTGAACTTAAGGAAAAGGGAAATTAGTGAAAGATAAATATCCCTCAAACCACTTTGTTTTCGCTAGCAAGAGGATTCGAACACAAGAGTTCCAGTAGTACCTAGTAGTGTCAGCATATATACTTGCGACTGAGACAAATTGTCTTGAAAATATACCACCTTACTATATACTGCTTTAGTCAAATGATATACAATATCATATGTTAATAATGATGTTAGTAATATTATGTAATTTGTATAAATGAATAATCATGTATATGGTAATATTTTCCGTGACCTATCAAGGATTCTCTTATTAATTTTTAGAAAATTATAACTTGTTAGAATAATTCGTTAAAGCTGAAAGGTAATGCTTTATATAGTATTCCTATACAGTACTCATATAAGATTTTTAAAATAACCCTAGCTCTAAACTGGTGGAAACAAAAAAAAAAATTGAACTTCATTTCTCCTATCTCATCTCTATGTAACCGACTAGTCGAGAGTGACTTAGGGTACTAAACATTTTCTTAGTACTACTAATACTAAATGGCATTTTAGTCAATTTGCCATAATTACATACTAATTAGATTATTTTACACTTTTGATGTAATACTAAATGCCAAAATCGAAACGACTTTCATATATAATGGTTTAGCCCGGCAAATCCTAATTCCCCGGACGGTATTTCCACGGACTAATGTGTTGCCTATTTTACCCTTTTGAACGGGTGAAATTAACGTCGTAAACCCATTTGTATGATGCCTCTACACGTTCTGCTAATAATGCATGTTAAATCAACAATGCATGAACTACACTCTCCAACAGTATCAAACATTTAAGTGCGTTGTTTTCACACGTTCGGTTGCTAATCCATTAAAATTATTGATGAATCATACGAGTAACTTTGTGAAACATCTAATACACGTATGACATGAACACCCGTTTCTGTAGGCTTAGTACTATACTTTCATTTGTTAGGCGAAATATGTTTTTTATGTTAATGGTTTAAGATGTTGTTGGATTTTCTTTTTGATATATATATATTTTGAGAATATTAATTCTCTTATCAATTGTAAACACATTTTTTATAATGAGCAAAATATTAGAATAAAGTAAAGAACTCGAGATATATTTTTTATACTGGTTGGGCCTAAGCTTAATCCAGTCTTAGTATGTCTCCTTCCGAGACTTCACCGTGTTCCACTATATGCAGGCCTTGCCTGAGTTTGACTACAAACATTAAACTTTTTTTTTTCTTTTTTTTTCTTTTTTTTTCTTTTTTTTTTCCTTTTTTTCTTTTTCTTTTTTTGTTTTCTGTTTTTTTTGTTGCATACAACTATAGTTCATAAACTAAAAAAATACAACAATTAAATAAATTACATCAAATGAAACGAAGTAGAAGACAATCAACTATTTTTTCTTCAAGCCACCCAATAGTTGATTGTATAATTGAATGTTGGATCCGTAAGGTGCGACCATGTTGTCTGCACTTGAATGATGACTTCTTTCCCAATATAATGCAGGAGCAACCATAGGTATTTGAACATTCTCCATTTCAAGCTGCGAAAGTAAAACAAAATGTTAAATTTTTTTTTCTAGTTTCATATTGAAATATAATTAACAAATTAAATGAACTTACCAGTACAAAATGTGAACCACCCGACACGTGTCCTAACGCCACCGTATCCGTGGGAGGGCCATTACCTGCTTTCACATATACCGGGAGACACGTGATTCCGCCAGAAATGGAATAAGAGAGAAACACTACATTGTACACAGTAGCGATAGCATGTCCAACTTCCAGCAAGGACATCCAGTTTGCGTACGGGGCAAATCCGTTGCCATAATGACCAATTTGTGTTATCAAATCATTGGAGTTAATCCCAGGTAACACGGTGTCGTAGAAATCTGGATTATTCATTAGCTCGAGGACACAATCACTTCTCACAGTGCTCCACCGATTCTCATTGCCATAAATTTGAAGAGTCATTGCCCTATACCTACAATTTCCATCTGCCTTGACATCTGTGAATCCCCGGACACATGGGACAATGAACGGGATCAAATCAGAAGAGTAGGATGACATGTGAAGACAACCAATTCGATGGCGCTGACCCTGACCACGACCATGTACCCGAACACGACCACGACCTCGTCTGGGCTTTGAAATTCCACCAATGGTGTTTAATGGAGTTTTCGGGGGACGTCGACTGGGAGTTGCAGGAGTTGTAGGAGTTGCTGGAGTTGCTGGCATTGCAGGCGTTGCTGGGGTTGCAGGAGTTGCTAGAGTAGAAGGGTACTTTGGTGAACCAATCGAATTTGATCCTATGGACATAGGACTAAACTGGGAAGCAGCAATGTGGGAACACCTAGATGCTTTTTTAGAATGTGATTTAATGAAACTCCAAAATTTAATGCAGTCCTTTCCCAATCTGACAATATTCTCGAAGTGAAGCCCCTTTGAGACATGCTTCATCCGGAATAGGTTCCGGTAAGGACAGATGTCCTAGGTGTGGATGTAAGACATTATTGATTGTCTTAAACAACTCTCTTTGGAGAGGGGGAGGGGCACTTTGAATTTCGGCCCACGTATTTTCCATGTCATTATCAGTGATGCACGGGTGATGTGCATGGACTTCTAGCTCAAATTCTAACTTCTTCCAGAATTCGTGAATATCATCAAGACTTCAAGAGGGATGCTCCAGAGTCCGGATTCGGCGCATCAATAATTCGGTGCACCCGGTGCATCAGGTACCCATTTAAAGGTTTCACGTGGGTACCGTACCCACTTGAAACTTCATCATTGGTACTTGTATGAGATAGGAGAAATAAAGTTCAAATTTTTTTTTGTTTCCATCAATTTAGAGGGTTATTTTAAAAATCTTATATGAGTACTGTATATAAGAATCTATAATACTTATAAAAGAGCCAACACCCTTAGGTGTTTCTTCCACATTTTGTCAAGACTATTTTACCCCTTCCCATTCATATATTACTATTGATTTAATTTTTCAATTGTATATATCTTTTAATGAGAAGCTGAAGAGATAAGTACATTATGAAGTAATAAATTGATATTCAAATTAACAAAATTCCTTCGAATGCAGATAACTCAGAGAAGGTACATCACTACCGTTATTACATGTATTATTTAGTGTAATTTTAGGATCATGACTTTGATGAGCCAATTCAACTTTCTCTAATAATAATTATATCAAAATAAAAACTAAGCACATATAATCAAATTAAACTAATACAATAGCACCTTCAAATACTATATATCTTTTAATGAGAAGCTGAAGAGATATGTACATCATGAAATAATATATAGATATTAATATTAATTTTTCAATTGTATATATCTTTTAATGGGAAGCTGAAGAGATGGGTACAATATAACCTATAATACTTATAAAAATAAGAATGTAGTCACGTATTTTAAATAGAATATTGATTCTCCATTAGCATGAATGATAGATTATTTACTTTATGAAATAAGCATTAGTTTATAAGTATGCTAAATGTTTCATGATTAAATAATATAAATGTGAAATGTTTTTATTTAGTTACCATATAACAATAATTCAAGTAACGTTTTATTTAAGTAAAAATGATACTAGAATGACTTTTCAACTTAGAGAATAAGTATTTTATTTTGAATAATATTTAATGGTCTTTAAGTAAAAACATAGTGGGGTAACTAAGTTACTCTTTATAAGTAACACCATTACACAAATCATTATAAATATCATGTGTCTTACTCCATCTTAATATACGAATGAGGTGTGTCATATTCTAGAATGTCAATTCGATGAATTTTACTTGGCAAGATTGGCTTCATATACATATTTATACATGTAATCAAGTTTATTTAGAATTTGAGAATTGTTATCACAATGATATTGTTTTGTTATTAATTTATGGTTTTGTGCTTTTCTATAGTCGCAGGATAACCTAAGATGATTTCTCCAAAGGCATCCGAGATAAATTCTTATTGTGAAGCCTTACTTGATCTTCTTAACAAGGTATGTCACACTTCATTTAATGAGAAGCTGAAGAGATATGTACATCATGAAATAATATATAGATATTAATATTAATTTTTCAATTGTATATATCTTTTAATGGGAAGCTGAAGAGATGGGTACAATATAACCTATAATACTTATAAAAATAAGAATGTAGTCACGTATTTTAAATTGAATATTGATTCTCCATTAGCATGAATGATAGATTATTTACTTTATGAAATAAGCATTAGTTTATAAGTATGCTAAATGTTTCATGATTAAATAATATAAATGTGAAATGTTTTTATTTAGTTACCATATAACAATAATTCAAGTAACGTTTTATTTAAGTAAAAATGATACTAGAATGACTTTTCAACTTAGAGAATAAGTATTTTATTTTGAATAATATTTAATGGTCTTTAAGTAAAAACATAGTAGGGTAACTAAGTTACTCTTTATAAGTAACACCATTACACAAATCATTATAAATATCATGTGTCTTAATCCATCTTAATATACGAATGAGGTGTGTCATATTCTAGAATGTCAATTCGATGAATTTTACTTGGCAAGATTGGCTTCATATACATATTTATACATGTAATCAAGTTTATTTAGAATTTGAGAATTGTTATCACGATGATATTGTTTTGTTATTAATTTATGGTTTTGTGCTTCTCTATAGTCGCAGGATAACCTAAGATGATTTCTCCAAAGGCATCCGAGATAAATTCTTATTGTGAAGCCTTACTTGATCTTCTTAACAAGGTATGTCACACTTATTTCAAACTTCTTCTTTTGTAAAAGAAATACTTGTAAAAGTTTTTTATTCAGAGTGCTAAGGTTACATTTTGTTTCATATATGTTGTGTTCATTTTCTTTCAACAACATTACTAATACCTTTCTTTCTTGTGGCTAGAGTGACTGATCAACTACTGGGTGATGATTATATTCTCATATGAAGACCAGAAGAAGATATGAAGATGAACAAAATGAAATAAATGAAGATGATTTCTTCTTGTCGTGTAAATTTATGTATTTTTCATAGCATTTATCTTTTGTTTTAAATTGAAGATAATGTAATTTTCATAGACAAGGGGACCTTATGATGGGGTATGAATATAAATTATATTATTTGAAAAATTAAGTTGAATTCTTTTTTTGTTGTCTATCTTCATGTGCTAATTATATTATTCTCTCAAGTGACATTAGTTATTTATTTTCATTACTTATAATATATTTAATAATTATTTGAATTTTGTAATATTTTCATATTATCATAAGACATGTTGAATGTAAATATTTTTATCTTAGTTCTACAAAAAATGAAAGAAACACATGGCATTTTCATATTATCATAAAACATGTTAAATATAATTATTTTTATCTTAGTCCTACAAAAAAAGTGAAAGAAATAAGGCGATTTCTATTCTCTCAAATGTCATATGTGATTTTGATAACTAATAATATATTTAATCATTTTATGAACTTTTAGTACATGTTAAACATAAATATTATTCTCTTAGTACTTTAGATTAGTTTAAATAAAGTTTCATAAGTTTTGCTTTTTAATAATTTAAATATAATTATTTTTATAACTAATAATATAGGTTCCTTATGATTAGTTTAATGTGGAAAAACCTTCGTAAATTAAATTTATGGATTCAATTCATGCTAATAATAAGTCATTAAATTCAATGAAGGTTATGACTTTCACAATTCGAAAGTTACACAATAAAAAACATAATTGATATTTAAAAATAAGTTTATGATTCATTCAATTAACTATCTATATAAACTAATATATAAGTAGAGATACATAATTAGATAAAACAAATAATATGAATTAATATATTCAACACAAAAAAACATAATTTATATTTAAAATTAAGTTTAAGAGTCATTAAATTAATTATTTTAGGAGATAGTATATAAAATAAAATTACATAATTAGAGTAAATTAAATATATGACTTCAAATATTCAAAAGAAAATAAAAACTATAAGTAAAAGATAGTTATGAGTTAATATATGTATGTAAAATATTAAAAATAAGTATACGAGTAGCTTTAATTACAATTTTATGAACTAATATATTTTAAGTACAATTATATAGTTAGAGAAATTTTCAGTTGCCCTATTTATAACTTTATGAAACTAATATATTTTAGTAAAATTACATTATTAGAGAAAATTTCAATATATTCTATAATGATAAATGATGATTGTATAAATAAATATATTCATATAATTTAATTCATGTCAATAATAACTCATTAAATTGTGTGTAGGTTATGACTTTTCACTCTTTTCACAATTAATGGAAGGAAACCATGGGATTAAGTAAAGGCATTTAGCATCAGGATTGGCTGTAGCAACCCCCCTATTTTCGTTTAAAAATAAGTTAAAGAGTCATTCAATTAACTATTTTAGTAACTAATATATAAGAAGAATAATTAAGTAATTATAGAAAAATGAAATATATGACTTCATATATATAAAAGAAATTTAAAACTATAACTAAAATATATTTATATATTTTTTATAATGTAATCTATGAATTAATACATCTATGTACAAAATGCAAATAATTAAATAAGTGTAACAATTGCTCTATTTACATTTTATGAACTAATATACTTTAAGTAAAATCATATAGTTACAAAAAAATTAGTTGCTCTCTTTAGAATTTTATATGATACTTAACAGTCATGATAGTACAACTTATCTTTCGTGTAAGCTAATAACAAATTATGAAATTACTTCGAACAAAAAGATTAAAAATCATTCGATAGTAAGGTGAAAATTCAAATACATAAAAAACAGAAACTCCAAAATTTCTTTTGTCTTTGTATAATATTTTGAAAGAATGTCTTATTTAGTCTTTTCTTCTTACTTCTTTTTCATTGATCAAAACTTTATTGACTGAAGCAATTATAGATTTGATTGTCTATTAGTCATATCTTAATGCAAAATGAATTCCATCGATAAAAATATTAAATAATTATTAGTCAATATTATAGCTAATACGTCTAAAGTTAAAAAGTACACGATAGAGCAAAGTTAAATTTACACGAAGAAGAAATCATCTTCATTTATTTCATTTTGTTCATCAATTCATGCTAATAATAAGTCATTAAATTCAATGAAGGTAATGACTTTCACAATTCGAAAGTTACACAATAAAAAACATAATTGATATTTAAAAATAAGTTTATGATTCATTCAATTAACTATCTATATAAACTAATATATAAAGTAGAGATACATAATTAGATAAAACGAATAATATGAATTAATATACTCAACACAAAAAAAAACCTAATTTATATTTAAAAATAAGTTTAAGAGTCATTAAATTAATTATTTTAGGAAATAGTGTATAAAATAAAATTACATAATTAGAGTAAATTAAATATATGACTTTATACGTCTTTAATTTATAGCATTAGATGGCGTTTTCTTTTTGCTCTATTTTTCTAAAGCTCTTTTATACGTTTTTTTGTCACTCTTCTCGATTTTAGCTACAAAATTTATTTTTGCAATAGTGCATATCATATGAAATTGTTGTTACATTGGGGAAGAGTCCTATGAGTATTCAGTGTATAATACTTATAAAAATGAAACAGACTTTGGTGTTTCTTTCATTTTAATTTTATTATTGATATAATTTTTACATCATATTCTTATCTATATTAGTACTATTATTGAATGCTTATTTTTATTTATTACCTTGTATCTATAAACTTCCTTCACTGTAATTATAGTTCATATTTAAAAGTTATTACTTTCACTATCATATGACAGCATTGTGGTATGACTGTTAAATCTTATGAGCTCGGAATAATTTAATGATCTCAAGTACTAGGGAATGGGTTGTTTCATTTACTTCTATGTTTCCTGTTATGGTCAATGATTATAGGTGCTCTTGCCAGTACCACAAAAAGATGACTGATTATCTGATCAAGATTGTCAACGGCTTTCACCAATACAGAATAATAGACCTTTTGCACTTTATCACCATCCCTGTCCTCGACTTAATCTATGTATGCCACACGGAGAGAGGGATTGCTATGCAGTGAAGATCATGAACCACTCAAAACTTTATATGTGATGGCTTAAGTGAGGCTTGCAGAGAAGTGCGGATATATGTGCTTCAATGTAAATAAAACATCATAACTAAAATGTTGAAAGTTACACAACCATAATTATTTCATCTTTTGAGAGTGACACAAATAATAAAGTACTCTTTGTTTCAATAAATATCCTTTATTTTATACAAAAATAGGGATATCCATTTATTAATTTTCTTAGAGAGTAAATAAATATTATTGGTTATTTGAAAGTAAAAGTCATTTACACTCTCCATTTACCTCTAAATAAGCAAACAAAATTCATATAATTTTTCAAAAAAATGGTTACCACGTGCAACGCACGTAATATCTTACTAGTACTATATAAAGCATTACCTTTCAGCTTTAACGAATTATTCTAACAAGTTATAATTTTCTAAAAATTAATAAGAGAATCCTTGATAGGTCACGGAAAATATTACCATATACATGATTATTTATTTATACAAATTACATAATATTACTAACATCATTATTAACATATGATATTGTATATCATTTGACTAGAGCAGTATATAGTAAGGTGGTATGTTTTTAAGACAATTTGTCTCAGTCGTAAGTATGCTGACACTACTAGGTACTACTGGAGCTCTTGTGTTCGAATCCTCTTGCTAGCGAAAACAAAGTGGTTTGAGTGATATTTATCTTTCACTAATAATTTAAAGCTCTTCATACTAATTTCCCTTTTCCTTAAGTTCATCACGAATTTTTGTCGTTGATTGAATAAATAATTAATATATTGTATACATTTTGTATTAGTAATTTTTTTGAAAGGTGGTACACTAATTATATATCGTGATAAATGTCTAATGCATGTACATATAGGCTATATATATCATAAACTGGTTTTCTTGAAAATGTACTTGCACATGTTAAGAATTTAATATGACAATTAAATATAACATATATATGTACGCATATGAAAGAATGAGAAGGCTCTTGTACGCTAACTCAAAATAGTTAGTATTATGGAGTTAATCGAATAGCCTAATAGAAAAGCCTATTGCTAGTGACCAGAAGGTCCTGGGTTCGAAACTCAAATCTATCGCTAATTTACAAAAAAAAACATCACTTAGTGGATTATTAAGTTCATGACTCTTGAACCTCCTTGAATCAATTTATACATATAGAAAGTCTTTTTACCATTTTGTTGGTGAGAGGGGGATTTTTCTAATTTTATATGTTTTGGAGGTGATTTGCTTGGAGATTTTCTACTTGTGGATCTTCTGGCACGGAAGAAAGCATTGGGTAGCCGATGGGTATATAAGATCAACCACAAATTATATGGCAATATCGAGCGCCTCAAGGCTCGGCTGGTTGTGTTTGACAACCATCAGACAGAAGGAATTAATTACTCGGACATCTTCGTACCGGTGGCCAAGATGTCTACAGTTCGCACATTTTGCTGCAGTTCGTGGGTGGGAATTGCATCAGATGGATGTCCATAATGCATTCCTTCACGGTGATTTGCAGGAACAAGTATATATGAAGCCTCCTCCGGGTTTTGAACAAGGCAAGGAAGGTAAAGTTTGTCGTCTGCATAAGTCATTATATGGTCTAAAGCAAGCGCCTCGTTGTTGGCTCGCAAAGCTTGCCTCCTCCTTGCGTGCTTATGGTTTCACGAGCTCTTGCTCAGATTATTCGCTCTTCTCATTTGTCCAGAATGGTGTTCGGCTACATGTCCATTGAGCTATTTATATGTAGCAGCTCCTTGATTATAAAACTACATCATATGTAAGTACTAAGTAGGATGGGGAACTTATTCACAACAGACTAGCCACTTGCGGACTCCAACAAGACGAGCATGAAGAGCTTTATAGTCTTCTTCCACACACATATCTACTAACTTGTATTATACTGTTCGGACATATTTCTTTATCCAGTACCTGATGAGGCGGGATTTTGATTTTTTCATAAAACAGAGAAAATTCCAAATGCTCACACTAAGATGTTGTATGCTCAAAAATGTCATGGAATTCAGGATGTTACAGCTCCAATAATTGTAAAATTGTATGTAAATTTACACTTCTAATCAACTTTTTGAAAACTTGTCTTTTCAGCTTAATTAATTGTAAATTTACACTTTTAGTGAACTTTTTGACTACTTTTCTTATGAAATTATTAACAAACCAATTATATAATTTTAATTGATTACCATTTTACATTTTCAATGTGATTTCAGCTTTTTGACTACTTTTCATTTTCTTAATCTATGAGCAAATAAGAGTTAGCTAGAATGATAAACAAAAAGGCAAACGGAGTATATGCTAAATTGTTTTCGACTAAACATAAAAATTATATATAAGTATGAACTAAATTAAGAATAAAATACAATATTTTGGGATCAATGTTATACAAAAACTTGAAAAAGATGTTAACAAATGATTAAAAGTTTATGTAGAATATTTACATCATTTAATATTATAAATGAAATATCTAAAAGTTAAATATAAAAAAAAAAAACAATTATAATTATCTCATACGTCAAAAGTGTGAGATGTATGTTATAGATACCAAAAGGTTATGAAATAGTTATATTAAATCAATATAATATATAGTGATAGTTTAAAAAAAAATCACTATAATATATATATATAATATTCGAGGAAATTAGTGAATTTAAGAAAAGTTTGAAACTCAAACTTATTACTACACAAACTGATTTCAGAACTAAAGAGTATATATTTTTTTCTTTGCTTAAAATTGTATCCAAAATTTTAATGTGTGAAAGCGTATTTTACCCTCAATGAAAACTTATGATAGGAGACAAACTGATTTAAAATTGTTATTCGAGCCAAACTAAACTAAAAGATTGTTCAGGAAACAAGATGACCTATTCAAAATACCAGTTCCTCATTTAAACATTTATCAATAGTTTTGGTACACTATGAAATTAGCCTTATACATTTCATTCAAATTTAGTAAATATTTACGTACATCTTAATTATAGAATAACACATTTGATTAGACGATGAACAAATTGGAACTTCGCACCCATGCATTTAGCTGAATGTAGTATATCCATTACCACTATTTTAATGTCCACAGGATATAGTTTAAATAGTCACGAGCTTCACTATAAGAATGTACTTTTCTATAAGTGTGTGGATTCAATCCACGGACGGTGCATGAGTAACTCTACATTTGTTCAAGGGATGACCTACTTGTGGGTGGTTACTCAAAGTCTGGACACTTTTGAAATGTAGCACCGGACCAATAGAAGCACATCATAAATTTACCTCCTCTATTAGATAATAGTCTAGCCAAACGGGACATTTAAAATGAGTGTATCATCTATTAACACTGCTTTAATCTCTAACGTCACTATATACACTACATTAAGCACTTTAATTAAAAATTGGATTCAATCTCCACCTCCAAGTGATCCACCCATGATTCCAAAGAAATACTATTCCACATCTCACTATTACTTGCTTCAGGTATCAACGTTTTTTATACTCTCTCCGTCCCTAAATGATTGATATATTTTAACTTTTCATCGTCAATAAAACACGATTTCAAATATAAATATCATCTATTTTATATATGAAAAAATTATAAAAAGTTGATAGTTCAAAAATATATATTAAGACGAATCTAACAAGATATCATATGATTATATTATTTTTTTATTAGTTAATGAGAATTACTGATCAAAGTTTTTAAAACATGGTTAATATTTTAAGACGAATCTAACAAGATATCACACGTGGCTATCGTAGTTGCCGAATCACCGAGTTTGTCGTCGTTCCTCATCTAAATGATTTTTAGGAGCATTAAACTCAAAAATCATCACCGAGTTTCTCGTCGGCTTTGATGATTTGATTTGTGTAATGAAGATTCAAAAGAGTCTGTGTTGTGCGTGATAGACAGAATACTTATTATTATAGCTTTGGTTTCTTCACCATTGTGATCTCTTTATTGTCTGAAGTTGGGGTTGGAGGAAGAAGAAGGTTTGAGTGGTGGCGGTGGTGGGGGTTTGATGAAAAAGATGAAGAGGGTGGGGGTTTAATGAAGAAGATGAAGTGATGGGAGTTATTTTTAATTTAACAAGTTTTGTTATTTGTGAATTATGCCCCAAAAGTTTAGTATATGTGGTTTTCCGATTTTACCCTTATTTTAAAACGAAATTCCATCATATTTGGCCGAAAAATCGATTTAAGGGTGCAAAATGAAAAAAATGAAGTTTAGGGTGCAATTTGAGGCTTAGGAAAGTATTAGGGTGCAATTTAAAAATTTGCTGATAGTTGAGGGTGTAAAATGAAAATAAGCCTTAACTAATCAATGGTTGAGATTTCTTTGGTATCCAATACCAAGGAATATGTTTGGTACCCCAATTCCAAACTCTCTTGAGTGTTACTTTTGATTTTGGTGATTAAAAGTCATTATATTAAATATGTGTTTTGCAATAAGAACCAATTATTTTTTAAATATATAACTGAAATAAATATATAGGTTTATTTTCATTTTACACCCTCAACTATCAGCAAATTTTCAAATTGCACCCTAATACTTTCCTAAGCCTCAAATTGCACCCTAAACTTCATTTTTTTCATTTTGCACCCTTAAATCGATTTTTCGGCCAAATATGATGGAATTTCGTTTTAAAATAAGGGTAAAATCGGAAAACCACATATACTAAACTTTTGGGGCATAATTCACAAATAACAAAACTTGTTAAATTAAAAATAACTCCCATCACTTCATCTTCTTCATTAAACCCCCACCCTCTTCATCTTTTTCATCAAACCCCCACCACCGCCACCACTCAAACCTTCTTCTTCCTCCAACCCCAACTTCAGACAATAAAGAGATCACAATGGTGAAGAAACCAAAGCTATAATAATAAGTATTCTGTCTATCACGCACAACACAGACTCTTTTGAATCTTCATTACACAAATCAAATCATCAAAGCCGACGAGAAAACATAGGAGAGACATCAGGCACACACCAATTTTATTTTTAATAAATCTTATGCATTTAAGTTTCAATTTTCGTTTTATATCTCCTTATTCCTTTGATTTTCTATTCAGGACCATTTCTTTTATTCAAGATGTATGAGTATTTATTTTATGGATTAAATGCAGAAATGTTCACTTGATTCAATATTTATGTAGTCAACTATTCATGAATTGATCCTTTGTGCGCTTTTAAGGTGACAAAATTTGTCCAATTTGGCGATTTTACGTTATTGTTCGGAAATTTGTAGATTGGATTTTTAATAAAGTTTGAAACTTTTGTGAAATTTGGTTTTGATGTATGGATTGAATATGCACAACACACCTGATACCTCTCCTATGTTTTCTGGTCGGCTTTGATGAATACAAAAGTAAATTCCACCACTTCATCTTCTTCATTCCAGGGTGGGGGTTTGGTGAAGTAGTGGGATCTATTTTTAATTTAACAATTTTTGTTATTTGTGAATTATGCCCCAAAAATTTAGTATATGTGGTGTTACGATTTTACCCTTATTTTAAAACGAAATTTCATCATATTTGGTTGAAAAATTGATTTAAGGGTGCAAAATGAGAAAAAATGAAGTTTAGGGTGCAATTTGAGGCTTAGGAAAGTATTAGGGTGCAATTTAAAAATTTGCCGATAGTTGAGGGTGCAAAATGAAAATAAGCCATATATATATAATAATGTTGTTTTAGATGATTATTTTATGATATGAATTTATTAAAATATTAAGTACTTATTTTTATTTTTATTATCATATATTAAATATATAAGATAGCTATTTCATTTGTACAACACACCAACCAAAAAAAATCAAATGATTCAAAACAATTTATTTTTTATGTATATGCATTTCCGACATTCATTTACATTAGCCCCAAATCTATTCCATCATACCAAACACAACATTTGTGTCTAGAAGTACATTTGGTAGTTTGTTAAGAAGCCGGGTAATTATCGAGCGAGTCGGGTATTTCAAACGAGCACAACCTTGTACCCTTACCCTACTCCTTAACTAACGAGCGGTCTATCGAGTCGAGTACTCGAGCCGAGTGTTCGAGCGGGTAACGGGTTACCCGACTCGTTTGCAGGACTAATTGTATTGGCTATAAAAACATAAATTTTAGAATCAGTTAAAGAAAAGCTGATGAACTAAAGTTAGTTGACCATGATATCGTCACTTCATTTTCCTTCATTTATTTAAACAACAATATGGACTCATAAATAGTCATATAATTATTCCTACCACAACCCAAACTCATTGTCTTGTTCCCATCTTTATGTTGCTAAACTTTTACTTTTTTATAATACTTTTATTTTTTCAATAAATTCCTTCCTTCCTCGGCAGCTCTGCTTATAAATAAATTCTGAAGAAATTATCATTTAATAGTTTCATCAATTGGATTCAAGGAATAAGTAGTAATAAGCTTAAAAAAACTGGGTTAGTAGTGCTTCAAAGGTTTCTTTTAATATGGAGGAGTTCAAGTCTTCAACGAAAAGGTTCGTTTTCTTTATCTAATCATTATTACATAGTTTGCATGTTTATCTATTAAGCAAAGTGATGGATCTTCTAATTTCTTGGGAGCGTAAATTACTTGATCTGCCATCTCTGTGTGCACTAATATAAATATGGATGAATAATATAAATGATACAAATTGAATATATTAATATAGAGATGATTATACAGTAACTTGGAATTTATTCTAACATACATAATATATATGTGAGTAACTTAACTCTCATCTTATTACATACTTCTTCTATCCCTAAAAGATTGTCACATTTTAACTTTTGTTGGTCAAACATAATAAAATTTGATCATGAATTATCATTAAACGATAAGAAATAATATAATCTTGTGGGACCTTGTTAGATTCGTCTCAATATATATTTTTGAAATATCAACTTTTTATAATATTTTCGCATGTAAAATAATGAATATTTAATTTTTAAATCGTATTTTATTGACCACCAAAAATTAAAATGTGACAGTCAATTTTTTTATAATTAATGCATTCATTTAATAATGTTCATGAGAAATTACATCAATAGTTTCAGGACTAGACATAAGACTATAAGTCATGAGACAATCAAAGTTAAAATTCGAAATTGAAATATTAAGAAGATTTCAAAAACATCCTATAGTAGGGAATCAAAAGGTCTTGCAACACTTGTTCATACTATTCTTCTTGAGATTGTCCCTTTGAAACATAAAAGAAGTGCTTACTTTATACCTGAGAAAAGAAAGCATGAGTAACAATAAATGTGGCATGATTGTTGGTTTCTTTAATCAAGAGGATTGCCGTGAAAATGGCCTTGAAAATGCTTTCCAAATTCAAAATATTTGGGGTACGAGTTTCTTGAGGATCAGTCTTGTAAATGTTATCTCCTGTGATAACTCGTCGTTTGCCTTTGTGGTAATTAGATGTGGGTCCTATTTGTATAGGAAATCTGAAAAAGTATTTTTTGATTGTAATCTCTGTTGGATAGTGGTCAACTGAACACACATCCAACTCACACGTGGCAAGTTAGTTAGCAAAGCAGTTAGGTGGTTAGGTTGTTAGTTGAGTAGTTGGTTAGTTATTGCTTAATGATTGGTGTGTAAATGTGTGTATAAATATCCCAATAATTGTAAACATTTAATTAATGTAATCAATAAAGAAGAAAGAATATTCCCTCATAAGTTTCTCTCTCCTCCAAAATATCTTCTCAAATCACAAACTGAAATGTTTAATAGGGTATCAGATGACCACCAAACTAGTGGCTCTGCCGACGGTGTTCCGATCATTCCTCCGCCGCCGCCGGAGCCAACTCTCTCTGATGGACCTAGTCCTCATATTCTCCATCCACATTCCACTGATCCTGATTTGAATTTTGCTGCACATCTTCATGACTCGTCTTCTCCGGTCAATCACTTGCCGGAATTTGTCAATTTCGATCCTCTTCAACTGTATCACTCTGATCACCCTAATTACACTCTGTCTACGCGCCTACTGAACCCTAATAACTATTATCACTGGCGCCGATCAGTCGAGATTGCTTTATTGGCCAAAAATAAGCTTGGAATCGTCTCTGGCACGATTCCGAAGCCGATTGAGTCCTCCGCAGCAGCACAGTGGGAATGCTACAACGGTATGGTTACTGCGTGGTTGCTACATTCAGTGGAGAGAGATATTGCTGAAAGTGTCATCTATTGTGAGACGGCTGCTCAGATCTGGGATCAACTGAAGGTCCAATATTCTCAGTCAAACAATGCTCGCATTTATCAGATCCAGCCAGAATTGGCTATGGTTTCTCAAGGAAATCGATCTATTACTGCTTATTTCACATTCCTTCAGAAACTGTGGGATGAGTATGCTATGATGATTGCTAGTGTTGATGCATCTCCTGTGCAATTGCAAAGCATTTTGAGCAATCAACGCACTATGCAACTTCTCATGGGCCTTAATGATTACTACAATGTGATTAGGGGGAATATACTAATGATGAAGCCTCTTCCAAAGCTCAATAACATCCTCCAGATCTTGCTACAAGAAGAGAAACAAAGAGAGGTGTATAATCCTTCTCACCTTTCCATGAATTCATCAGCAATGTTCATAAATAAGCTTGTTCAAGGCAGAGGCAGAGGTGGCTTCAATTCTGGAAATCATTTCAGGCCTCCTCAGTTTGCTAATCGACCTAAGTCTCCAATGTTTTGTGAATATTGTAAAATTTCTGGTCATACTGTTCAAAGGTGTTTTAAGATCCATGGATTTCCTAACCAAAGGAAACTAGCAGCTAATGTGGGGAAAAGAGCTTCACTGATGGACAGTTCCAGAAGCTTGTCACTCTCCTTGAACAATCCACCATTACTCCTAGCTCTTCTTTTGTTGTCTCTGAGGATGCTTCCCATGCTTTCATGGCTGATACTGCCAAAGGTAACATTGACAAATCCACCTATCTTTGGGTCATTGATAGTGGAGCTTCTGACTATATTACTCCTCATTCATCTCTTTTTCATTCATATCATACACTTCCTTCTCCTGCTTTTATGACTATCCCAAATAGCTCTAAAATTGCCATTGCTCATATAGGATCTGTTCATTTGTCCAAAGATATTGTGCTTTCTAATGTTTTACACATACTAGATTTTAAGTATAACTTGTTGTCTATTTCCAAATTAATCAGTGATTTGCCTTTCTCTGTTGTTTTTACCAACTTAGCTTGTCATTTACAGGGCCCTTCAGTGAAGGAACCTTTAGTGCTTGGTAACAAGGCTCAAGGACTCTACATCTTGGATGCTAAGTCTTTCTCTGATGCTCAGGCACCTTACTGATTGTCAGTAGTTAATAATTCTACTTTGTTAGTTCATTGTCTATCCATCCTCATACTGTTTCCAGCATTGTTGTAAATACCCCAAATAAAACTATACAATGCTCATCACCATCTATAAATACTAATGTTGTTTGCAATGTTACTCCTAAGCCATTATCTCATTCTGATATTTTGTTATGGCATTGTAGGATGGGTCACATACCCATTGAACAACTAAGTCATGTTGTTAAACCATCTAGTTTGTCTACTAAACAATTAAATGTTGTTTGCCAAATTTGTCCTAGAGCTAAGCAGTGTAGGAAAGTGTTTCATGATAGCACAACTGTTTCCAATAGTCCTTTTGACCTTATTCACATTGATAGTTGGGGGCCATATAGAGAGTCTACATATCATGGCTATAAATACTTTCTCACCATTGTTGATGACAAGACTAGAATGACATGGACACATTTACTATCATCCAAAACCAATGCCTTCCCTGTCCTTCAAGCTTTTCTGTCCTATGTAGCAAATCATTTTCATACTAAGGTCAAAACCATAAGGTCTGATAATGTCCTAGAATTTGCTGGCTCTACTGCACTTAGTTTCTATGCTACTCAGGGTATCCTTCATCAAACTAGTTGTGCCTACACACCTCAATAAAATGGGGTGGTTGAAAGAAAACACAAACATCTCCTTGAAACTGCTAGATCTCCTCTCTTTCAGTCAAATTTACCTATATGTTACTGGGGGGATTGCTTGTTAACTGCCACATATCTCATTAACAGGTTCCCCTTACCTTCTTTAAGTCACAAATCCCCTTTTGAGCTCATGTTTCAATCAATTCTTACCTATACTCACTTAAAGACATTTGGCTGCCTATGTTTTCTGCAACACATAAAGTAGGAAGGTCCAAATTCCTATCTAGATCACATCCCTGCATTTTCTTAGGTTATCCATTCAATAAAAAGGCTTATAGGTTGTATGACTTAGTTGATCACAAAGTTGTGCACTCTAGGGATGTTATTTTTCATGAAAAATGCTTTCCCTATCATTCTTCTGCCCTATCTACTGCAGCCACAATACCTTGCCCTTCCCAAGACTTTCCCATCAGCATTTTCTATCCTTCCTCTCCTCAAACTATTCCTAACAATAGTACACCTGCTAATTTAGGTTCCCCTTCTCTAAACACCTCTCCTGATTCCTCTACTCCCAGTACTACACCTTCTCAGTTAATTTTTAATCCCACAACTCCTATCACTGAACCTGAACTTGCCAATGTTAGCCCGCAGGCTTCTATTCCTTGTCCACCACCTAGGAGAACTATCAGAGTCAGTCATCCTCCTGAGCACTTGAAAGACTATGTATGTTATGGTGTTATGACTTCTTCTGTTTCTTCTTCTTTTAATGCCATTTCTTCTGCCTTTTCTGTTGCTACTGCTTTTGTTGCTTCTGTTTTGCATATCACTGAGCCATCCACTTATAAAGAAGCTTCACTAGATCCTAGATGGGTTCAGGCTATGTCAAAAAAACTTGAGGCTTTAGATGCTAATGGTACTCGGGAGTATACCTTTTTGCCTGCAGGAAAGAAACTAGTAGCTAATAAGTGGGTTTACAAGGTGAAACTCAAAGCTGATGGAAGCATTGAGAGATTCAAGGCCAGGCTGGTGGCAAAAGGGTTCACACAGAGGCATGGTATTGATTATCATGACATTTTTTCTCCAGTAGTCAAAATGTCTACTGTCAGGTGTCTTCTAGCAGTTGCAGCCTACAGAAACTGGCCTCTCACATAGCTGGATGTAAATAATGCTTTCCTCCATGGTGATCTCATGGAGGAAGTATACATGAGACCTCCTGAAGGAGTGGAAGTTCCAGCTAGTACTGTTTGCCACTTGAAGAAGTCACTCTATGGACTTAAGTAGGCCTCAAGGCAATGGGCAGCCAAACTGCATGACACTCTGGCTAATCAAGGTTACATTCAGTCAAAAAATGACTACTCATTATATGTCAAACAGAGTGCTGCTGGCATTGTTATCTTGGCTGTTTATGTTGATGATGTGTTGCTCACTGGGTCAGATTCACAAGGCATTCAAGACATCAAGGATCATTTACATCAACAGTTCAGTATTAAAGATCTTGGTGATTTTAATTACTTCCTTTGATTTGAGATAGGTAGATCTCAGGGACAGTTACAATGACTCAATGTAAGTACACTTTTGAATTGCTTTCAGCAAGTGACATGTTCTCAGCTGGTCCTCCTACTAAAGTCCCTGGCACTCCATTGCCCCTGCACTGCAAGTTAGTCCCCTTAGATGGACCACTTCTTCCCAATCCAGAATATTATAGGTCCATGGTGGGGAAGTTAAATTTCTTATGCAACACCAGGCTAAATTTATCATTTGCAGTTCAGATTTTGAGCCAATTTATGCAGCAACCTTGCCAATCTCATCTCATAGCCCTTCAGCACTTGCTATCCTATGTTTATGGTACTGCCACCAAAGGATTGCTACTTCAAGCTTCTGATCAACTCACTCTCAAAGCCTATTCTGACTCGGATTGGGCTGCTTGTCCAACAACAAGACGCTCTGTTACTGGATATGTGGCTACTTTGGGTCATGCTCCTATTTCCTGGAAGAGTAAAAAGCAGTCTACTGTATCCCAAAGTTCTGCCGAAGCTGAATATCGAGCAATGGCTCAAGCTTCTGCTGAAGTTACCTGGCTCATTCGATTGTTAACTGATATGGGAGCTCTGCCTTCTCTGCCTGTAACATTGTTTTGCGACAATACATCAGCTATACACATTGCCAAGAATCCAGTATTTCACGAGTACTAAACACATTGATCTCGACTGTCATTTCACCCGTGAAAAGGTGTTAGAGGGAATTCTTTCTTTGGCTCATCTACTAACTACTGAACAATTAGCAGATGTTCTTACCAAGTATTACCTGCTCCGCAACATGCTTACATATTGTCCAAGCTTGGAATGTATCATTCTTCCCCATCTCCAGCTTGCGGGGGGGTGTTGGATAGTGGTCAACTGACATTGGATAGTGGTCAACTGAACACACATTCAACTCACACGTGGCAAGTTAGTTAGCAAAGCAGTTAGGTGGTTAGGTTGTTAGTTGAGTAGTTGGTTAGTTATTGCTTAATGATTGGTGTGTAAATGTGTGTATAGATATCCCAATGATTGTAAACATTTAATTAATGTAATCAATGAAGCAGAAAGAATATTCCCTCATAAGTTTCTCTCTCCTCCAAAATATCTTCTCAAATCACAAACTGAAATGTTTAACAATCTCTTGTTCCCTCTCTATATTAATGCTGAGAGGGGATTTGAGGAAGCTACTACAAATGCTCTAAGTAGATTTGGAGAGGTGTCCGGTTTGCAGCCCAATCTACTTAAGAGTTCGAGTTATTTCGTTGGGGTAACAGAGGTTGAAGCTGCGGGACTCAGTGGTATATTGGGGATTCCTTTGTCTAAGCTTCATGTTCGATACTTGGGGGTTCCGTTGACTACTAAACAGCTGGGATTGGTGATTGTAGAAGTCTCGTGGATAAAATCAGTAGCAAGATCAATGGCTTTAGTAGCAAGCATCTCAGCTTTGCGGGTAGACTAGTTATCATCCAGACTGTGCCATTTGGAGTTTACAACTGCTAGTGTCAGGTTGTTTCTCTTCCTAAAATGGCTATCAAGGACATTGAGCAGTTGATCAAGAAGTTTCTGCAAAAGGGAAGGAGAGTGGTCGTTTTGTCCCCAAAGTCTCAGGGTAAAAGGTGTGCTACACAAAGGAAGAAGGAGGCTTGGGCATTAAGGATGTTCAAAGCTAGAATAATGCTTGTATGTCGAGGCACATTTGAAATATTTGTAGTAATAAGGAGGCTTTATGGGTGAGATGGATCAACACTTATAGATTCAGAGGTCCAAGTCTTTAGGGGTTGACGAGTAGAAGTATTGATACTTGGTTGTGGACTAAGCTTTTGAGGCTACGAGACATGGTCGAACCATTTGTAAAAATGATCGTGCACAGTGGGAACAATACTAGTTGCTTTTATGATGCATGGCATCAACGTGGTGCTTCGGCTAGTGTTCTGTCTGACAGAAGCAAGAAGAAGCTGCATATAGGTGAATGTGACATTGTGTCTATTGTTCGAGCTAGGATTGATAATCAAACTAGGGCCTCTTACAACTCAGAATTGCAAGATTTCATCAGAAGCTATCCTGATAGTCTGAGTAATAGTGAAGACACCATTCTGTGGTTTGGTGTTGGTGCTCACTCTAACAAGGTGGTGTGGGATCAATTAAGGGATGGGGCTGGGCTGGTTAGATGGCACAAGTAGTCATGTTACCGTCCGGTTCGTTCCGGATATCAATATTCTCGAGAACCCGGACAGGAACCAGACTTGTAATTTTGTCGGTCAAAAAATGGATCCGGACCGGAACCTGTTATTATCGGGCGGGTATCCGGTCCGATCCCATAATTGAATCTTCAAACACAAAAGTCAAACCTCTAATTCAAATACCAAAATTGAAAGCACAACACAGATCAAAAGCGATTGTAAAAATATCAAAGTTACATAAAAAATGAAATTGAATTCTATAAATACAAAAATACAACGCGAAAGCGAATTCTACATCAATAATACACAATAAAAGTTGGAACCAACAAATAAAATAAAGTTTTGAGGCTTCAATTTATCAATAAATCATCATTGCCTTATAAAAGTCGAGTTAAAGAAGGAGAAGATGGAGAACATAGGAAAGGAGGGAGTTACAGAAGGAGAAGATGGAGAAATTAGCAATAAATCTTCATTGATCCTTGGAGTTGCAGACTTAGATAGAGAGAGAGGGGATGAAGAGAGACGTGGTCTCTGGAATTTGGAAAGTGGAGGATGAAATAAAAGCTTAGGGCAAAGGGGGGTGGGGGTTCTATTCATATTTTATCAATGGATACTCTAACGGATTTCATATCGGATTCGTTTCGGATTTCGGTCCAAAAAGAGGCCCAGGACCAGACCGATTTAGTGTTGGATGGATACTCGGTCCGGTTATTATCGGACCGGATCTCGGGCTATTCTCGGATTAACCGGCCCAACAACAACACTAGGCAGAAGCTTATGTGGTTTAATGATCAAGTTCCGAGATATGGGTTTATTGAGTGGCTTATATGCTAGCAAAAGCTTACTACGAAAGCTAAATTGTGTGAATGACATGTACTTCAGGATGATATTTGTGTGTTCTGCAACGTTAAAAAAGAAACAGAGCAGTATTTGTTCTTTGGTTACTCATATACTGCTGATATATGGAGAAAAGTCTTGCTTTACCTTGATAAATATCATGCTCCAGGCTGTTGGGAAGTAAAGCACGACTGGATGCTGGCGCAAGGAGCTGGTAAATCCTTTAGAAGTCGGCTTGTGCGATTGAGTTTCTCAGATGTGTTATATCACATTTGGGTTGCCGGGAACAAGCGAGTGTTTGGGAATGAAACTCACGCGGCTGGGATTGTTACTACGAGATGCATTTGTGCTATTCGTGATAGTGTAAATAGTTGGCGCAATATCAATAGGAGTAGAGCTAATTGGACTCTATGTAATCGATGGGGTTATAGCATAGATATTTTCAATTCTTGAATTCCCTTTTGTAATCCTTTTCACTAATAAAAGGATCACATTAAAAAAATAAATATTAAGAAAAAAATGTTTTAAACAATACATATATATAGTCGGTTCGGTTCGTCATTTCTGTTCGGTTTATGCTAAAACCAAAAATCAAATTTTTTGTCAGTTTTGAATTTTTTCACTGTAACGCCCGCCCCGAAACACCTGGTCGGAACGCTATTTGATTTGATGAACTGGCCTCACAAACCACCACGGGTCTTTCCAGCACGTTTTGTCCTCACTCACGTGCTCACCGGGACACTTCCCAGTGGGTCACCCATCCCAGAATTAGCCCAGGTCAAGCACGCTTAACTTTGGAGTTCTTATGAGTTGGGCTACCGAAAAGAAAATGCATCTTGATGGTGTGAGTAGTACCAATCAAATCATATCAAACATATAGCATCGCCCACTTTGGGCCGGGTATTACATTCACGCCATTTCAATTCGGTGTCATATTCCTCCAACGAAATCGGTAAAAATTTCGCTTCACTTCGGTCGATTTGAAGTGAAACGAAAATATTATTACAAATGTATATGCTAATAAAACAGTATTCAACCAAATTTGAACTGGATTACATAATTCAAATGGAGTATTAAAAAGATGACAAATATCACATTGATTCATTTTTTTAAACCCACCCACCATCCCCTTACAAAGAGATTCGAATCCGAGACTTCTAAGTTAGTGGAAGACCACATTGATGATTGAGAGTCAAATAAGCAGACTTGAAGCTGTACCTTAATGATCACAAATACAACACTACAAAACACTTGTACTACAACTACTACATTTGAAAACTACATGTCTACATTCAAGACAATGGATCATTAAATTACAGCCACTTCAACAATAAAACATACCACACAAATTACAACAACCAAAATATAAGGATTTACAAGAACCACAATATTATAATTCATTCAAAACAAGCCCCATTCATTTCTACTTCTTCATCTCATCATCTTTCATGCTTTTCTCCAAAACTATTTTTGTCATTTCACAATCAACTTGTTTAGCAGGCAAAGCATAATCCACAGGCACCACAGGAAGTCTCCTACTACCCAATACGCTCCATACCAAGAGTACCATAATTGCCCCTAATGCTCCACAACTAGTGCCAAATATGAATGCCCCTACAACTTTCAATCCACAATCACTTTTCTTTTCTTTAGGGATCAAATTTTCACTTCTTAGATTCAAAGAATTTGGATCCAATGCTTGAGAATGTATCCATTGAGGGGGTATGCTTTGCTCAAAGCTCCAAGAATAAATATTGCAAATTTGAGTTGAATTTGTAAAATTTCTAGTTGATGATGCACTCAATCCAACTACTACTTCATCTTGTTTCCACATATGTGAAAGGTTAATTGGACAAGAGATTAAAGGTTTAGAAGGCTTATAATTATATTTCCCTAATTTACTCAATCTCACCTCTAATCTTTGTGAATTTGCATCATAATCAATCCAAGATTGCATTTTTTCTCCACTTTTGAGCTTCAAATTCAAAGAAGACAAGTTTCTTGATTTCATAGATATGAAATCCCCAAAATCAATGCCCACATGATTATCATTCACATCACCAACTTTCTCATCCTTAAATGTGTCAAATTCAACACCAAGAAACTTATATTTTCCCTTCTTCAACAACCCAAATGACCCACCATCAAATTCATCAAAAACAAAACCATTTGGAACCATGAAAAAAGCTAATCCATCCCCCTCATTTGACAAAGAAAACACAAAATACATAGAAAAAGAAACCCCCAATTTTCTTGGATTTTCTCCGACAACCTTAAATGGTGTCTTGTACACAGCTCTTCCAGCACTGTAATAACCACCTGATCCAGTAATTTGCAGAGACTCACCACTACTATCAACAACTTTTGCATCACCATATAAAGCAATTTCTGAATTAAAGTTGGAATCTTTACTAAAATTCTTGAAAGAAAATGAGTTGCCCATTTCCATTTCTGCTCTAATGATACCCACATACAAAACATTAAGCAACAAGAGAAGCAAAAAGTACCTCGAGGATGAAGTTTTAACCATTCTTGATTTTTTGTTGGGGTTGAGCAATGCTCTATGTGTGAGTTGCTTTGGATTCTCTAGGATTTGATAAGTGAAACCCATGTAATAAAATACAATATCTGTAATAGTGTTTTTAGATACAAAGATTGGACAGCAAGAATGAGAGAAAAGCTTGGGGAAGTGGAGTGGGTAAAAAAAATTGTGCTAGGTGTGGTCTTGGTGGGTATTTACTTGGATGTTGCGAAAATCAAATACTCGGATCATTCGTTTTAATTGACGTTTTTAAGTTTGAGTGATAATTTAAATAAAATTATCATTTTTAATATGAAAAATATATCAAAACGATTCATTACACTACTTATTATTCATATATCGTGAAAAATGGAATAGCCTTATATGCATTCTATTGTTGTATCTTGTATCAACTCAGAAACAAAATCTCATGTATTATCCCATTTTCGATACTTCGAACACTTTGCCTAGGCTCTTGCCTAATTGAGCTATAGCAAACATTGTATGCAAATAAAAAGATAATCCGAATATAATAGTATAATATCGGTGGCTCAATAGCCTAGTCATAGGGTCAACTCATGCACGAAATCTTTTCTTCCATATTTATATTCTAAGGGTTACTATAGTTAATTAAACATTTATGTATACATTTTTTATAATATTATTCAATTATTTTATTCATTAGTTATAATTATCATATATAATAGTATGATAATTTAAAATGAAATTGAAACCTTCATTAAAATAAATCGAATTCCCTTTCTTTTTTAGATGCCTTTTAGCTTAAATTTTTTGTTTGACCATATATAATTGTCATTCTAGTTTGTTTGAACATATATAATTGTCATCTAGCATAATAAATTTTATTTTTATGTTTCCAATTTATTTTGTGCTTACTTTTTATACTGAAATTATCAATTATGTATGATAGAGAAATTATTTTATAATTTCAAAATATAACTTTTAATTACTTTTAAATTTATATGAAAATGATTAAAACGATAAGAGTATAAATTTGACTCGATAATGAAGCACTGGTGACTTTTACTTTGTCTGAGTGATTGGAATATATAAACAGTAGCACAATGTGAGATTCTTTTTAGGTAATTGTCTCTGAGCTTTATTGTTCCATATTTTTTATTAACGGTCGCTTTATTAAGCTTTCCCTTCTTTTTAGAACTTGAATTGTGAGTCATAATTCACGACCCTTTCATCACAATGCACAAGACAATAGTACTCCATTTATCCAAAAAGAAGATAGAAAGTTTGTTTTTAAAAATCAAAAGTAATGCCAGAGATATTGATTAACATATCAAGTTTAAGGTTCAAAAAAACCAAAACATATGTAACTTCTCATTTTTTTTCAATTAATAATTTATACGTATATAATAAGTGACCTCCACTCCTCTTCAAAAAATGATACTTCCTCCGTTTTTTTAGTTATCGTTTTGAACTTTAGCATAACAATTAAGAATCTCATAGTTTTCACTTGTATACCCTCATTTATTATGAGAAAATGGGGAGATTGGCACTTTTTTGGACCTTTTATTAACTTGTGGCACTATATTCAAATTTTAACATTTAGTAGCACATGGGGGGAGCAAAAGGACTAAATTACCCCCCTTATATCTTCAAAGTGACGGTCCAACTTCCCATTCCTATTCTTCTCACTCTCTCTCATCTACCAACCACCCTTTTATCTTCCTTTTTTCTCTCAAGTCTTGTCCATGAAAAAAGTTTTCAAAATAACCCAAAAGTCTTCCAAAATATTTCCATTCTGCATCACTCAAAAGTCTTCCGAAATCCTTCCAAAAGTTCACCCAAAAGACTTCACCGCTAGAAATATAAGTAAGTGGCAAGTTTTTGTGACGGTTTTGTTGATTTTTTTTGGGAAACTTAGTTGCATGTATAACAATGGTTTCATGTTTGAGTTTTCTTGGTTTAAAATGGTAAAATCTGTGTTTGTTTTCGATTTTTGGTCTTAAATGTGATTAGGGTTGTTAAAATTTGAAATTTTCAATGTTGTTAGGGTATTATCTTTCGGTAAAAGTTTTTTTGGTTTTGTAAATGTTAAATTGTTGACGATTATGGACCTTTTTTTTTTTTTTTCCTGTTTTCATGTTTGTTGGTTTTGAAAGTTGCAATTTTTAGACATTATTTCCGATGTAGAGGATTGAACTTTTTTTGTAGTTGTTTAGTCATTTTTTATATTTTTCTTGTTTGTTTGTTGAGGATTGGGCGTCTTTCTAGAATTTTTTGGTGTTTTGATGTTTGTTGGTTTGAAAAAGTTTCAAGTTTTTGAGATTTGGGATTTAGGCACTGATATGCACTAAAATGCACCTACATGCATTCATATGAACACTTATGCACTGGTATACATAAGTATGCAGTAATATGCACTGGTATGCACTACTATGCACAATTATGCACTCATATGTTATTACCTGCTATGTCAATACACTTGGATATTGAACCTAATGTTGCAATGTGTTATGTAATGTGCAGATATGGGTAGAATTAAGGTTTCCAATAGGGTGAGGCCGAAGTGTTCGAAAGACGTCCGCGACTTACTTAGCAAGGAAAACTATGAACTAATGCGTAAGGTGGACCTTTTATATAAGCTGGAGAAGTTTCGAGGGTCGAGGAAAGAGTGAAGATTCATTGCTTGATTTTGTATTTTGTTATCATGTGTGCGCATATGATGTGATTATTACTTCCAGTATTTGTAAGGACAAGTAATTGCGTAATAGAAGTAATTTTTTGGATTGTAATTGCTAGGAACAAGATGATGTATGTGATCTGATCTACCTTTTGACATGCAATACATCACAATGTTCGTTTTATATTTGATTTTAACAGTATACATAATTACTTGTAACACTATAGGTAAATGCAGATTAATTCAAACCACTGGCTCTTTTTAAACATATATATACATTGATATACACGCATATGTCTCGGAATACATATGTAAACGTGTGCACACCCATGCATACATGTGTATTTATGTGTATATGCATGCTTGTATGTGTATACTATATAGGACCACTAATTTCACAACATAAACAATACACATTCTATTACAACAGTGTACATACATAAAAGATGAAAGTCAATCATAATAAACTACATTGTCATTACTAAAGTACATCATATGGAGTCGCCGGGATGTATTCATTCCCAGTGCAAGTCTGCCTTGTTGTGACCCACACCCCTAGCATATATAGTTCCAGTGTCGTTAGCATTCCAATCAAACCCTGTTTGAGCACAAATCATATCGACTAGTTCCTTGTAGGTTGTCGTGGGTTTAACTCTAACAAATCTACTCAACAATCCATCACAGTTCCAATATTAGTCATCACCTTTGACCCCCTTCCCTTTATAGTTAATTGACACAAGTAAACCTGGAATAACAAGAAAACGAAAAAGTATCAGTGTATACATAAGCATATGCATGTATATCTATGCCCATATATGTATATCTATGAATATACATGTCCACATGCGTATACAAGTGTTTAGTGTAGCTTAAGCTAATGTTGGGACTTGGGAGAAAATAAACTAACATATTTTATAACCAACCAACATGCATCAAAGATCAAAGAAAAATAAGACAAAAAATAGATGGATCCACCATAGATTTCAACACCAAAAATCATAGATTTCAACCAAGAACACCAAAAATCATATATTTCAACCAACAGCACCAAAAATCATAGATGTCAAGTAAGAACATCAAACATCAACAAACAACACTAAACAAAACCTACCTTTCATAGGATCCATACAAAAGTTCGTATCTTTGAAGGAAGAACCTTTGTTTTCTTGGACTTTGTAGGAGGAGAACCTGTCTTTAACCTTGTTTTCTGCTGTCGGAGCTCAGGACGGAGTTGAGAACCGCCGGACCCGATAAATTCGCGACTAGGAGGTTACTCTTTTCCGTCTATTTCCCACCGCCCACCACCTCTTTGGTTGTTGTCGAAAGGGAGATAGAGAGTAGAGAGAGGAGGGAGGGAGGGAGGGAGGGAGAGAGAGAGAGAGGGGAGAGAATGAGAGAAAGTAGTACAATAATTAGGAAAATGTGCCATCAAAATATCGGGGGGTAATTTAGTCATTTTACCCCCTCAATGTGCTACTAAATGTTAAAATTTGAATGTAGTGCCATAACTTAATAAAAAGTCCAAATAAGTGCCAATCTCCCCATTTTCTCCATTTATTATAGCAATAAGCATTACTATCTCAAATTCAAAGACAAAAATAGAATTTATGCTAATTTAATGAAAAAGTCATAACAGAAAAATTAAACCAAAAAAATTTTAAAAAATACAAAACGACAAGCTAAGTAAATAAAACAACGTTTTTTTTTCTAAAATCACAAGTAAAAAAGAATGGAAGGAGTAAAAATATCGCCACTGCTCATAGTCAACCGTTTGAACTTTTACTACTCACACAAAACTATCACATTTAGTGGCCCTAATATTTATTATTTCTTCCATTCTGTTTTAGTTGTCCTTAAAATCATTTGCACACAGATCAATGAAAAAATAAGGTAGTCAAAAAGTACGTTGAAAATATAAAGTGATAATTTATTAAAATTATATAATTGGTTGATTGATTGATAATTTCATAACCTGAAATATAAAGTGACAACATAGGTTAGATTGTACACAAATAACTAGTAGTATTAATTTTAATCTAATTTCAATATTATATTAATGCTAAAGTACATTAACATAAATATATTTTGATAGTGTTTTCACAATATATTAGATTAAAGTATTTATTAATCTAATATAAACGTATTTATTTTGGATTATAAATACTAATATTAATTTGGCAAGATGATAGAAGTTCAGGTGGCTATATTAAAAAAAAGCCAAAATTGTTAAAATGTGTCACATTTTTGCAAACAAAAAATAAATTGGCTCACATGATAGAGTGGGTTCAGTTATAATAGTGGTGGTCCATGTAAATATTTGAAGGGTAAGTAGTGGTGAACTTGTTAATTCATGAGTCGTTATCAAGTTGAGCAGATTTTATGTTAAAGGCTAGCATTAATGCATTATAATTGAGCAACATTGATTTCATTTTGAGGCAAACCTTCTAAAAGAAAACTTGGACTTAATATGCATTTGACAGAAACAAATTTGACTCACTTGTAGAGGTGATTTGTTATACACACAAAAATAGTCAATTTTGGGAGTGAAATTACAGTTACACCCCCATTTGTAAGTGCAATAACTGAGGAAAATCAAGCAAAGGCAAAATAGTAATGACACTTTAAAGAAACACTGGTTGAGTGTGTGTATTGGTTCCCCTTTTACAATTTTACATAAGATGTAGCGCTTTTACTTTGAAACTGAGAATAACAAATAATAATTTTAAAAATTTAACTATCATAACTCAAAATTAATTTAAATGTTACTTAGACTTTGGAGAGTGATACAGTTAAAAATGATAATTTTGATATTATAGAAACATGTACCTTAAGAATAGGTCTATACTAGTATATATGAAATAACAACTTAAGAATATAACGACACTTAACGAGGCAAGAGGAGAAAAACCTATGTAATATAAGAGGTCGATCGACCGATGGGGCGTCCATATAGAATATCTCATAAGACCAGGGACCAGTCGTGTAAACTAGAATATGTACCGTAGATATCATGTGCTGCATATTGAGCATACCTCACCAACTCACATGCATCTCATATACTTCGTATTTTACAATTAAATATTTTCGAATATGTTTAATTTCTCAAATTCATAACTATGTACCGAGTAAGAAGAATGGCTTATTTTTATGTTGCATCATCTACTATCGGCGAACTTTCAAAGTGCACCCTAATATTATCGTAAGCCTCAATTCATATTTTATACTTCATTTTTTTTCATTTTGCCCCTTAAAATCCCAATATAGATCCTAAGCTAATGTAAAACACGGGCAAACTTCGAATAATAGGTTTATTAGTTTGTTGGGCACTTTTTATAATATCAAAATTAAAAATTAACCTCATTCCCTTCTTCTTGCTCACATCTACCCTTACCTTCCTTACCCAAACTCACCACCACCACCATCACTACTAAACCCTCAAAGCCCACCACCCCAACCCCCCCCAAATCGCGACCAGCCACCCCCTCTCACTGCAACCTCACGACCAGCTCCCTCCCCCCTCCATGCAAATGGTCGCGACCTCCCCTCCTCTCTGCAAAATCGCGACCTGCCCCCCTACCCCTGCAAATCGGAGCTGCCTTGAAGCTCGTCGGAATCTTTATCGTTGGTTTGGAATAAAAAAAATTGGATCTTTATTGTTGGTTTGATGAATTTATGAAAAACGTTTATGATTGAAAATTGGTTTGATAATTTGGGCTAAAAATTGGATCTTTTGTTAGTTTGATGAGTGTTAAAACCCTAAGCTTTTGAAAAGTTGATGCATTGTACAGATGATGAGGATTTATGTTTAGGTTGGCATGTTGGATGAAGAAGAGGAAGGGTGGGGTGTGGGGGAGGGGTAATGTTTGATGAAAAAGATGAAGGGTGGGGTTAATTTTCAATTTACAGGTTTAATTATTTTTCAAAAGGATCCCAAAAGTTGCATATATGTGATATCTCGATTTTGTCCTTCTTTTAAAACGGAAATTCATCTAATTTAGGCATTTTAGGGGTCAAAATGAAAAAATGAAGTATAGAGTGCAAGTTGACAATAGTGCTTGAGTGGCCCCACTCAACCAACATCGTTAACTTGGGCTACAATATTTTTCCTCTAATTGACCCCTCCACTCTTAACCACCAGCGTCATCCTTACCCCGTTCACTCAACAAAGATTTTCATCCCTACCCTACCCAACACCATCATTAACTTGGCCGCCCTCCTCGTTTCTCAAATTGACCCCTCCGATCTTAACCACCATCATTATTTCCACATAATTCAAAATCACACCTAGATTCGATGTTTATAATAAAATTATGTTGTTTAAGTATTAGAATTTTTGAAACATGTATGACCGAATTAGTCATTATGAAACATGTATGATCAAATAGAGAATGATATGAAACATGTATGGCCGAATTAGCCATTAGTCCAATTTAAATTCTTCAAAATTGATGTGAAATGACTTTTTTACCCCTCACGTGATGGGAGTTAATGGATGAATTAACAGCGTAATGGACGGAATGGTCTGATGGGTCACTTTTTTTAAGCATGATCAAATAAGGCATTTTAAAATACGTGTGATCAAACGGTGAATGGTGTGAAACATATATGATCGGTCATTACTCATACAAAAAACCAATCCAAAATTTTTGTCAAGATTTACCTATCCTCAATCCAAAGGAAGTTAACCAACCATTAATCCCACCCACCGTATCATAAAACTAGATCCACCAGGTCCAAAGTGTATGATTTTATTCAATTTTGTGCACTTGTGAAGCTCTGCATTTTATTCTAACAAAATGGTAACATCAAATTTGGCCGAATTACCTTTTAAACCTACAATCAATCACTATGGCATCTTCAATTTAGTGAGTATTATAAATTTCTTACCAATTTATGGTTTAGGATTTAATCATTTCTTGTTTTTAGTTGTGCAAGAATCACAAAACTCATTATTGATTTGTACAGCATACATAACTGAAAATGTGAAAAAGAACTAGCACCAATTAATTTTTAGTCTAATTTATATAAGAAATCAATCATGATGTTTTTTTCTACATGTTTTAGGGAAGTTCAAGATTGCATTTTTCTTGCTTGAGGTGGAACCATTTTTCGATTCTTGGTGGGGTTTCTTTGAAATCCCTTAAAAGTTCCGATTCGTCTTTGGTTGGTGTCCATGGTAGTCTCAATCTGCGACGTGGTGATATCTGTAAGTTTGTTTAAGTTGACAATCTTGATTTATAAGTTAAGGAATAGTTGTGGCGATGTAGACGCTTTTCGCAAGGTTTTTTGGTGTGGGAATTTGAACTGTGGAATGTTTGATATGTTGTCTACTGTGATGATTAAAGTAGAATGTTTGTTGCATAATATAATGTATGAAAGTGGAGATCTGAAAAAATTGTTCCTAATTTTGTGTTGCTAGTGATCAACCTAGTGTAAGCATCATGTTATCGAGTTATAATAACATTTGCCCTTACGCTCTGTTTGCTATCGCAAGCTAGTTAACATGCGGTGCAGAAGATAATTAGTAAGAACATAGATTAGAAACTCAAGAAACCGATTAGAGTTAGATGTACTTTGAGATATATTGATTGGAAAAGTTTTCAATTAGTAGAACAATTATAGAATAGTTCTGATATTGTCTTTGAGTAGTACATACACACGGAAAAGTTACAAAGATATGTCGATGAGTGGCATAGGAGCAATTTGCCAAAATAATATGAGAGGCTAAATTTGTTTATGCTGTTAACATTAGAATCAATCATCAATTATGACTCATATTAAGCCAAATTTTTGTTTGATATATTGTTGAGTCGGTCTGAAGCTATTTTCTTATAAAAATTGTTGTACTGGTTTACTTCTCCTTCAAATGAAGTACGAGTGTGATAATCACTTATGGATCGTCATGGTTGTGAAAAATGAACATATAGTAGTAGAAAAGAGTATTGCTCTTCCACAGAAGGAATTAGATAGGAAAGAATAGGGGAGTTTAGAGGAATTTCAAATGCATGTCATGAATAGATAAATGGCAAAGACTCTTGCTTTCATACACCATATGTTGCTTTCATCATTAGCGGTTGGTTATAATATATGCATAACCACGGTTATGAATACTCGTTGCTCATTAGCATGTCAAATAAGATCTCTCGGGGATCAAGGGAAGCCTCTTTGTTTGTTAAGAGTCATTTGCCAAATTTACGTGCCTCCTTTTGAAAACACATCAACATGCCCCAATGCCAGTGAAGAGGCTCCCGGCTAAACGGGGTAAGGGTGGGGGGGAGGCACGCAGCCTTAACCAACTGTTAAGTGATAACATGGAGGCTATTAACAAGTATCTACTACTTGACAAAAGATAAGAAGCATAGGTCATGTCATGAGTACTCAGCAGTATTCTTGAGTTACATAATTTAAAATTAATTTTGAACCAATAAGTTTGTGGCTTGTAAAAAGTTCAAATACAATAGATGTTGGGATTTCCATTAGCAGTAGATTATTTGGCTTCTACACTTGTTGGTAGTTGTTTTATCTCGAGCTTAGCTTGTTGTCATAATACTAGTTAGCATATGTAACCCACAACCTAATCGTTTGACTGGATACTCTTTCAAAGTTTATATATAACTATTTTCTTTTTCTAGTTATACACTACTATACTATATTCATTATATCAATTGTTCTAATTTCTTCACTTGATAGTCTACTGTTTCCTTTCTTGATTTAGTAAGTAATCAACTAAGTGAGGTTATACAATTTTTTAGGTTTTTTCTTAAAAACACCTTACACCTATGTTACACTTCGAGTACTACTAACTGGCGTGATTTACCCCTATAGTGGCTTCTGTTTATCTTGTTTCCCATTCTTGGTATGAAACTTCTGTTCTGAAGACTCTATTGGATAATCAAATCGTTTATTTCTGTTTTATACAGCACTTCGAAGACAAGCTTCTCATGCACACTTTCTGAAACCTTGTCAAGTGAGAGGCACGGAATCTGAAGGTAGTTTGAATGGGGAAACTATCATACAGAGAGAACAGGGTTTGAAATATCACTTGCAAATAGCTATCAAAGAGGAGGACTATGCCAAAGCTGCGGAAATTAGGGACAGTCTCAGACTTCTCCAAGGAGATAGCAAGGCATTAGTTTTAGCAACAAATGCACGATTCTACAATGCATTCAGAAATGGAGATCTTGTGGCAATGCAAAACCTTTGGTCGGAAGGAGATCATGTATGTATTGTGCACCCTGGTGTTAGTGGTATATGTGGTTACGATCTTGTTATGGGAAGCTGGGAGTTTGTATGGGCTGAATATCAATTCCCCCTCGACATCGAGATTAAGGATGCTCAAGTGCATGTAAATGGTGACATAGCTTATGTCACATGCATCGAGATGGTTAAGACCAAGGGCAGCAGCTGGGGCAGACAATTTGCCACAAATGTGTTCGAGAGAATCGAAGGAAAATGGTTTATCTGTGTTCACCATGCCTCCTATATTGATTTGTAGAGAAACTTACATTGTTATAAATCTAATATGACGGGTTTAGGACAACTCTTTTTTCTTTTCTTTTTTGTAAATTAGCGATGAAAGTATGAGTACAACATTATTACACATCAGTTGATATATATGCCGTTGGAATGGGTGTTTTAGAGATGGTGACGCTCGAAATTCCGTGTAGTGAGTGTTTGAATCCTGGGCATTTATTCAAGAAAATGACAACTGGGGTGAGACCAAAGGCTCTGGAGAAAGTGGAAGATCCTGAGGTCAAAGCTTTCATTGAGAAGTGCCTTGGACAGTCCAAGAATAGGCCATCTGCCTCACAACTTCTGGAAGACCCCTTCTTTTCGAGGTTGGAAGAGGATGATTCTTCTGTTAAAATAAGGCAACAGAGGCACAACGATCAGAGCCAAGCACTTCAGATGCAATACCAATTCAGAACTGGCCACTCGTGTGCTGCAAGATTGCTTCTAACGTCGGAGATATTAACTCCTGCACATGGCCCACCGGTTACCTGAAGATCAACGACGAAGGAGTATATGTTCTGGTATTTTTGTTTGTTATGCAATTGAACTACGCAGACCTGATTCTGCCCCATTAGGGTTAGTGTCAAATCTCGACATTTCTGTATTTCTGTATTTCAGGGAACGAGCTCCGAGCGAATGTGAAGCGCATGGATACAAGGATCTTGCATCTTGGTATGGGTTGAGTCCTACAATACATTTGGTATCGACTTGCTGACACAGATCACACAATAACACATAATGTCATTGCTTTTCTTGAATTTTTCTGTACAAAAAAATAAATAAAGTTGGCAACAATTAATTTTAATAAATACTAAGAAGCTCCCAGCAAAGGGAATGTTTCTTGGTTGAGTTTGCTTGTCAACAACCAAATCTGACTGCATTGCTTTTGAGAAAGAAGATTCCCTAGGGGCACCAACATTGTGATTTTATATGGTTTAATATTGTAGATTTGTAACAAATCAACTTCTAGGATTAAAATTATTACATATTACCACAAATCTAGTAATGATAAAGGTGGATTCCCTCCAAGTAAGGTGGTTGAATTGGTTAACTAGTAAACTTAGTCCCTTATCAGTTGAGTTACATCTTCCAATTTATCTACTTCGTGTATCATATCATGACAGGGGTGCATGAGGCGTCACCGCGTTAGTGTCAATGTCCCACACTTTTTCTAAAGGTGGATTCCATTTCCAAACATGTCTAAACATAAAGCTCAAAATTTATATACCTCTATCATATTTCCTGATTTGCATGTGTACTATTTTGATTTCTTGCTTTGGAGCTAGTTATTCCACACATTATCAGGTACATATATATATGTACATAAAAATGGAAGACTCTCAAAAGAGCCACCATGCATACATTAGGAAACCTCCCATCTCACCACTATGCCGACGTCTCGCCCCCGTCGGCTATGGTGACTCCCGATGGAGGAAACACCCACATTCATAATAAGCCATCTTTATTGCATATGTCATTCTATTGGAGCAACGAAGCCGAATTTTTGTTCCCGGGTTGGCCCGATAATAATACGGGTATGTATGCTTTGAGCATCATATTGGTGTTCACATTGGCAATTCTAGTTGAGTTTCTTTCAAATATCAATGTGGTAAAACCGGAGGCAAATAAATATGCAAGAGTCCTTTTCCAAATGGGCATTAATGGGATCCGGGCCGGGTTTCATTACATGGTAATATTGTCTGTGGTTTCATATAATGGAGGTGTTTTTGTGTCTGCAATTTTGGGGCATGCTGTTGGATATGTGATCTTTGGAAGCCCAATCTTTAAGAAAAGCAAAGATAAGTAGTACTACCTTGGGGTAGGCGATCAATGAGTATGATTTATGGAACGGAACACCCGATCACGTGTCTTGTACATTTTGTTTTGAAAATAAGCTTTATCGTCTATGATTATGTGATGTGTTTCTGTTTGCCACAATTCTTTTGCTATGATGATTTTGTTTTTTAATGGTTCAATGTTGTCATTTGGTTAATATTTATTCCAATTTTCTTACATTACGAAATTGCATTTCTACATGAATTTTTAAATTATTTTTTCTTGTTAAATAGCATATATGAAACCAAATCGAGAGGTCACGTATTCGAGTCACCATGAAGATAATTAGTAGAGAATTAGGAGCCTCATGAGGTGAAAATATCATGTACGGTTCTGTAGAGTGGTAGTAAGGGTGCCTTATTTGTCAATTTTTTCACTATCACCCCCGAAAACCCAAACTCTGGAGTACATAAAGTTGCAAGAGTATGATTAACCTTTGAATTTGTGATCACTACTTATTCGCTACTGAAATTGAACATTTTTTGCCAAAAAACAACTACGAAAATCGAATCTTTTTTGCTAAAATCGAAACTTTTAGCCAAAGCAACTACCAAGATCGAACCTTTTTTACTAGAAAAAGGTATATCAAATAAGGATAATTTTGTCATTTTACTACCTCATATAACATTTAAGCTCAAAATGTATGAAAGGTGTTCCAAATGAATAATAAAAAAGGCGAAAGGTGCCATTCTTCAAAAATTCTCTTATTTACATTCTTATAAACCACATTAACGGATAACAATAGAAATACTCATTACCAATGTCATAGATGGCAGTGGCGGATCTGAGTATTGTAAAGTTAGTGTTCAAAATGTCATATATTATGAAATGGGTTTTCGAAACTCTTAAATATATTACAATTTAAACACAAGTTAACTTTTATTTTATTATATTTTTTAAAACATATATAGTTTTATTTTATTTTTGTAAAATGTGTTTGTTCGATTTAACGAAGCTGAACCAAATAGATCTGCTTGATGGATGGTAGTTTGAATAAAGTAAGAATAAGAAAACTAAATTGTTATTGTAAAATTAAATTAATCAAACAAAAACTTTATTTCACCCTAGTGGATACTTGCCCTTATCCCAAGGTAGTTTTGACTTACAACAAAACAGTCAATACTCAATACTATGTTATGCTACTAAACAACAAGATAGAAAGCTCCATAAGCTAGTTTCTTTATGATAAAAGACAACAAACCACATTTATTGTTGCTAACCCCAAAACAATATTTCAACCTACCAAGACCTAATCATAACAACTTATACTAACTCATTTTATGTTGATCTATAATGCTAATTACTACTTTATTTATTACTATATCAATGTAGAAAACTAAACACACTTCTGTTTCTGCTAGTCAAACCAACAAAACATTTAGTAACGAGATCATCGAATGATCTAGCGGTCAGTAAGTCCACTCTTGCGGTAGCCTAATAGCCTCTTGGTTTTGTATATCAGCCTTTGCAATAGTCTGTTTCTGCTGCACCATAGCATCATTCTTCTTGTTATATTTCAAACCAGCACCTGAAAATTCCAAGGCAAAAAACGATATCAGAACATATTAATACCGAGATCATCGAATGATCTTGCGGTTGAGCTAGTACAACACGTTTAATCCATGAGATCAAGGGTTCGACTGTTCCTCTAGAACTCGTCACGGTCATTAGGATGTTGGGTGACCAACCACCTACTTATTATAATGACAACTAATTTTAAGCAGGTTTAGTAGAGACCTTTTCATCTGATTTCAGTGGGTACTATTTAATCAAATGTATTCAATTTGTCAGGTTAATAGGGTAGACTTTGGGGGGTCCAAAACATTTAATATTCAATACTAATGGCAAATCCAAAGAAATTACTTAAAGCTGATATAAATTATTTTACCATAATCTGCAGAAAATCCATTGTTAGTGTGATATTCAGCTCGACGGTGAGCTTGATTTTGATGAACCACCCTATTAGTTATCAACACTGGAGGACAAGCTATAACATTCAAGACAATAAAACCCGTTAATCGATAAGAAACCAATCTCGCCAAGAATGTTATATTGAATTCTTAATGATAGAACTTGCAATTTTACCAGGTTTGATCCTGCGATTTCTAGCCAAGGATGCAGCTCTTGGTAGGAAAACACCGGTTCCTGCACGTTGATTTGGAGCACTACCAAGATTAGTTCCCAAATACACTGCCCTCACACCGGTCCCAGGATGAGGCGGCCAAGCGGAAACAGGCAAAGCCATTGGCCTTCTTTCACCATTTTTCACCCTTCTGTTTTGTTCGATGTGATTCATCATTTGGTGCCTTCTGAACTGTTCAAACTGCAATTGCTAAAACAGAGAAAAATCAGTGAAAAAACTCTCAAACTTTTCTCCATCTATCACAAAGGTTTTTTTTTAGAAATCTGTACTCTTCCATCCCCACGAATCCAGTTTCGATTTTTTTTACACTTAACAAATCAAATCGCAAGCTCAATATCAATCACGACGTTGTGTAATATTTGGTGAAAGTATATTGAATGACATGGTGTACTACATTCGTCTTTAGCATCTATAAAAACCGCAAATTTAGTCATGTCTAACCAAATTAGGATACCATTGCAAACTAAATTCGACATTCAACCTACCCTAATTGCTTGCAAATGCTGGTAAGACAATTGGGGAGGTGGGTTCGTTGCGAAACCAACGTTCTTTCCTTGTTGCTCCACAGGTACAGAGAACTCTGTCCTGGAGGGCACTAATCCGGGTAATTCTTGAACCATTTTCCTCCTAGCTAACTCTCCGACAGCCTTACAAAGCGGCGATTTTGGTGAACTAGGCAATCTACATTCCTGTATATAACCACAAAACATCATAAAATCAAAATCATGTGAAATACTCCCTACATCGCCAAACAATCTTTCAGTCGATTTTCAATAATCAAATTTAATAAATTATGTGGAGTCACACATAACTATACAATATAAGTTGAATCAAATTCATCATGCTAATAAAATAATATACTCCTCCTCGAGTTGACCTCGAACCACACACGTAAACCACGCTAGACAAGCACTATATGAACAGATTTGATCAAGAAATTGTTGGTAAATGAATCGAACTACTAATCTTGCGGTCACAAACCCAATTGGTGTACCAACTTGACCACCATTGCGGGCTCTTTCGATTTTTCCTAATCATCGTAGTCTGAAACTGGACAATCTTTTTGGGATTTAGTAATTAAATGTAATGAGGAGTTACCTGTTGATCTTGAAGAGTGGTTTTGGCCATTTCTGAAGACAAGCCATTAAAACACTCATCTTCATCACTCTCTGATTCAGTTTTTGAACCCATCTCTGAGTTTGTTCCAGAAAACAAATCAAACCCATTTTTGTTCACATCTTCACTACCTCTCTGCTTCTTCTTCACAGCAAAATCATCGTGGTCGTCGTTCAAGAACTCAAGCGGAAGCCAGAACTCACACCCCTCGAAGTCGACAACCATTTTGGGACACTTCTTGAAATCAGTAATGGTGGAAATTTATGGCGGGAAGAGAAAATAGTTGCTGCTTCTTTAAGGGTAGTATTTATAACAGTACGTGACTAGATGTTACTACTATATATTAGTATTCCCTCATCCCTAAATGTTACCGTCATTTATTTTTTTGCGCTGTTCGAGACACGATTTAACAGGTAAATATTTTTAATTTTACATGAATAAAAATTATAAGAAGCTGATAATGTATTTTGAAAATATATTGAGACGAATCTAACGATATCTAATAGACTATATTATTTCTTATCGTCTATCCAAAATTCATGGTCAAATTTTTCAAAGTTTGACCAAAAAAGTCAAAATCGAACTCGTTAACAAAACCCTTCCTCTTTTATAATATTCCTCTATCCCTTAATCTAATAATTATCTACTTTTGCACAAACTTTAATAATTCAAAGTCCTCTCACAAATTTGATTTTCTCTCCAACTTTTCTTATTTAATCTGGTAAAATGGATACTAAAAAAGGAAATTCTATTTTAGAAAATGAATCTTAAATTATGGGACGGAGAGAGTATTTTAAATAGTTGGACTGAAGGGACCCACCGATCCAGAAATAGAAAGAGGGAGACGATGTGAAGGCAAAGCTTGTGAGTAGAATTGGGATTAGAGCATTCACATTATCTTCCCCAAAAAATATTTAAAATCTCATATATTTAATATATTTATCAATTTAGGAAAAGTGATTTAATTTTGATTCTTTTTCAATTTACATACTTTACTCCCTATTTTGTGAAAATGAAAGCAAAAGCTGGTACATACACACAACTGCTGAACTCTTTAAGGAGCTTACTCAGCGAGAATTTCCAACGACTTTGTTTCTTGCACATTATAATCCATCAATAAAAGGAAAATCCAATCTGTAAAGCAAATAACTTGCCGCCTATCCTAACTTTTCACTGGATTCCATCAACAAAAGGAAAATCCATCAACATAAGGAAAATAATATAAGAACAAGAACAACCATTATTCACTCATTCAAACAAAAAATTAAGTTGTTTTTTGTCCATTCTTTTTCTTAATTAACCATTGCAACCATTATTCACTCAAATCGTACTTGAAAAATTAGCAATAATTGATGAATTTTTCAAACAATAATTTCATAAATTCATCATAAAAGTAAACACTGATCCGCTTCATATATAATTTCTACTTAGGAATTTACTAATTATCATAATTATACACCAAAAATATAAAAATAAACAACAAATTATAGTTTTTGTTATTCCTAATCAGGTTAATACTTCCCAAATACATATCAAAATATCATAATAGTAAACAAAATGTAAACTATTTAAAAATAACAAAATTAACAACTTGTAATTTCAAATATCGAATACAAAATTATGACTGAAGATAATGATGAGATATAAATTACACAATTGCTTTTGTAGGATGGTTGATGATGGAAGGTTGAAAAAATAGTTCAAAAAGATAGAGGAACAGGATTTTGGGGTTTGGTGAAAAACCTTATATTTTTACCGGGTGAATGATTCCTCTATATTTTTAAAGTGGGCCAGCCTGTTATAGACCATCTAAAAATGGGTAAATTGAACACTCTTACTCAACTCCTTCTTTATCATTGAGGTAAGACACTTTTTAATCCAACTGATGTGAATGCTCTTAGAGAGAGAAATGGAGGCAAAAAGGAGTTTATACTTTATATGACTCACGGTTACTGATTTGATGTAAATTCAAAAGCAAAAATTAATGATAAACACAGAGGAGTTTATACACGTTTAGTGATAAACTTATGTCTTAGAGTATCATCTTCAGTTGTAACTTTTCAGAGTTTTATTGTAAATGCAGGACTTGCTTGAGTTTTCAATATTTTATTTTAAATGTAGAGCGTGCTTGAGCATAAGATTATAAACAAGTAATTCGTCTTCACCTAAATGCTCTATACCAAAGAAAAAGTTTTCTTTTTCTATTCAATTCAAGTGTCTCATAAGCACTTGTTCTTTTTCTCTTTTCTTGCTCTATCCACTTTTCCTTCTTTTTTTCCCATTCCAACACTATTTTTTTTCTTATTTTTTGCTTCCTTCATCTTTTTTTCACTGTTTTTCTTAAACAATTCAACAAATTTTATATCATGAGAGGAAAAATGCTCTCTACTCCAAAATATCAAACACACAACAAAAGCTTGGAAATTTCTACAACTAATTTCGGTTGGTCTTTTCCTCCGAAATCAAGCTCCGATCTAAAATCTTTTCCATTTAAACCTACCACGACAAATCATTGTCTCTCTCTTAAACTCAACTAAAACAGCATGGGAACGAAGCACAAAGCTTCATCCGATCTTGTTTCCGATTCTAAGAAAAAGCGTCGAGTGGATTCCTCCAATTTCGATGCTGGGTTTGAAGCTAAAGAATGTGTCAATAAATATCTTGTTGGCCATCATATTATTGGAGGATTAAAGAATGTCTGTTCGGATTGGATAAAAAATTACCATCAAAATCGGTCTCAAGAACATCAAATTGTGGCTGGAAAAAGGTTTGGTAAGCATCCTGTTAGTAATTTTCAAGAGAATTCTCAACTCGTTACCACATATAATAGTATTATCGATTTTTGGAATAAAGATGTCCAATTTGATATGATGGAGGTAGATTCGTTTCTTTTTTATTTCGATAATGCTATAAATTGTCCTACCGCTAACACCGAAAGCCTCGACTGTTCAGATGTTTCTACAAACAATTTGTAATGGGACTCTTAGAATCAAATTGTTTATTATCACTTGAAGATCTTGATAGGCATGCTTGGAAAAATAAAAAAATTGTCAAACAAGTAGAAGATGTTTTTTACAATAACTCTTTTTGTTTCATAGAATTAAGAGAGCCATGTTTGGATTTGATTGAAAGAGGTTTTGAGGATTATGCATATGAGAATTTGTCAAAAGTTTTCATCATTGATTTCACTTCTGCTTTTGACAACATATTGTCTCTTGATATTCATGATTCATTCAAAAGGGCTTGTGTCACTTCTCAGTGTAAGGACTTCTGCTTTGATTCCTCCCCTTATGCTCTCTACTGTGTTTTCAATTCTTTCGGTGGAATTGTAAGGTGTTTTCCTTTTGATCCGGGGTCAAACTGGAACCCAATTGGTAGGAAAAGAAAATTTCTGGGGAAGATCTTTACTTATTTCTTTGCAACTTGTAAGTACTTTGGGGTTCGCTATGCAAACCTCGAGGATCTTCAGAATGATTTTGAAGTCAACTATGTTACTTGGATGGTATGGTTAATAGCGTGGATATTGGTTCTTCGGGTCAATGTTTGTATTGTCAAAGTTATGGAAGCACTCTTAGATACCGAATATGTTGAAGATGTTTCTGGTTCGTCTGGTGAGAAAGATTTCAACCCATTGGAACTTTCTCTCAAGCACCTTGGCTGGTTGCAGTGGACGAGCAATGAAAATTTCAACAAGATTGAGCTTCATCTTCAAAATCTTCGGGATTCCAACTCTATCCATACTCCTCAGTCTAGTATATTTGCTAACTCTATTAACAATTTTGTTTGTGCTTTATGTGTTTCTAAATCTTGTAACAATTTACTGGTGGTTTTTTCTAACCCTTGTCTATCAAACATCGACATCTTCAAAAAATTTGTGCTTTTCGGTGACACCGACCACGAGGAATATCCCTCGTCTGCTCATGTCATAAACGGTTACCCAATTGGTTCCCTTTTGTTCTCCTTTACCACAGTATGTTTGCTAAGGATTTATATTACAAGGATGCACAAGAAAAAATTATTTATGAGTTACTCCTTTGTATTAGTACTTTGAGGAGTACAAGGGTCTCTCAGAAAGCTCTTGCAATTGATGAGTCAAAAATCATCTGCTTTATTATGTTTCATTTGTTTTATGTAATGTTCTACGTTTTTTTCGGTAAGTCTCCATCTGTTGGGGACAATAGTTTCATTATGTGTTAAACCTTGAATGTTCGTATCCCATGTTTCCTATCTATAAAAAAAATCATCGTTAGAAAAACAACCTATCTTACTAACTATAAGATAACAAATATTTAATAGACAACTCTCTCTCTTTTGTTCACTTATAGACATATAAATAAGAACTGAACTGATGTAACACTAAACAAACACGTGCTTATTGATACTACATCTTTCAACGATTAGTTGCCTCCATATCTCAACGAGATCAGTCCTTGTATTCATTTTTTGATATGCAATCTGATCTGTTATACACACACCCAAATAGTGCTTTACTGTAACACTTCAATGGTAATATTGAGTTACCAAAAGTTGTCTTAGAGACTGTTCATAAGTTGGCTTTTCCTCTCGTAAATGCTCTCCAATCAATCTGCTTGCTTGATTCTCCAGCTTGATCCTTATGATGACCGATTATGTAATAATGAGAAACCAATCCTAAATTAATCCTCATTAATAATTTTTCTTATTTGGTTTTGCCTTAACTTCTTGATTGATTTTACGCGTTAGTTCATTGTCTTGTCACGTATACAAAATATGCTTACAACTATTCTATAAGGCAGATAACATCTATTAAAGTTACCACAAATTTTTTTTTTTTATTTGTTCACTTATGTAATAGCTCTAATCTAGTTTATAAATACGATGTAACGCTATGGCTTTCTGGACGTCTTTATCATGGTCGTGCACTTATCCATCATGCTTAATAAGTTAATATATAGTGGTCCCAACATTATTAATTTATATAAGTTTTACTGTATTTTATTATGTCTTATTCAATCATATATGTTCGAGAAATCTCTCACTTGGTTATTCCATTATTATATATGTTAAGTTTCACTTTTTGGAACAAACTGATAGGGGTAGAATAATCTAAATACATTTTTTTAGAGAAAGTTAATTTTGATTTATTTCCATTTTCTATTATTAATTTATTATTGTTATTTTGATTTTGACTTTGAGTTTTTCTTTTTTTAAACAGGTCTAAACATAACTATTTATAAAATATTTTATTAAAATTTAAAAGCACCTAAAAGATGTGTCTGGTTAATTTTGTACTTTTCAATTTGTCTTTAAAAGTCAAATTAAACGCTCATTATAACGGAACGATCAAGTGGGAATTTTTTATAACATGTGTGGTCGAGTCATATAAATTGAAATATATCTGATCAAATAATAATATAGGAAAAAACATGTATGATCAAATACTATGTTTTAACCCGAATAAAAAGTGTCTTAATATAAATATAAAGGTAGCAACTAGCCCACATGGCATAGCTCAAATGGTAAGGGACTTCACTATAAGAGTGTGCTTCTCCACAAGTGTGTGGGTTCGATCCACGGCAGGTGCATGAGTAACTCTGCATTTGTTCAAGGATCTGCTTGTGAGTGGTTACCCAGCCTACTCTGGGCACTCTTGAGGTGAAGTCCCGAGCCGCTAGAGGCACATCCCTGATTCACCTCCTCTGTTGAACGATGAGCTAGCCAAGCGGAGGCGCCTTAAATGAGCGTATCATTTATAAAGGTAGCAACTAGCACGAAACACTGCAGCTATGCATGGAAGTGTGTGAAGCGAAGGAAGCAATGCTACTTATATTTGTCGCCTGGATTAACGTGAGAGATTTAGGCTTCATGACATCGTGTTTCACCTTTAGCTTTCCTATTCTTTCGTTTTTAAATTTATCGATCTAGTCTATTTTTATGTTCTAATAGTACTTTTTTATTTTAGTATACAAGTTAGGATAAGTGATTTATGACATCACTTATATTTGAAAAGTTAGATCACTCATATTTTAGACAGACCAAATATAATTACTAATATTTAAAAATTATTTCATTCGGGTTAGTCCGTCAATTTTTAAGGGTATTTCAGTTCATACACATTTTTTCGTCTCATAAGTCCCCAATTTAATTTTTATTCACCTCTAATTCAAATTCAATTAACACATTTAACCCCTAATTGAAGAAAAAGATGGGTTAAACTAAAATTAATTGAGCTTGAATTAAGGGTGAATAAGAGTTCAATTAGGGACTTATCAGAGGAAAAATGTGTTTGAACAGAAATACCCATAAAAGAAACCAACTGAGTGACTCGAATAATGCACTTCTTAAACATTAGTGATCATATTTCGTCGGTCTGAAACATGAGTGATATAACTGGCATTTTTTTCAAACGTATATGTTGTCATAAGCCATTTAATATATTTTTATACTAAATTATTTATTAATGAATACTAAAATTTTAATTATTATTTTGTAGTTTAATGTTTTATAAAATATTTATTAATTTATGAACAAATAGGTACCACGACAAGTTTTAAAAGGTGGTTCACTCGATTCAAATTATGCAACTTTTCATCTTTATATGTTTAGTTTGAATATCAATTACTTTCTATTATTTAGTAAAAAAAAAAGATATAAATTTGATATCATTAAATTTATATTTAGAAGCATTCTCATTTTATGATATAATTTATTAATTATTTTCAATCAAACTTACATACACTCGACTTTTTAGCTATTTGCCTCCTATACTATCAGTTTTATTTCTATGTGTTCCGTATATTATTTTCGTGTCTAAGGTGTCTCCGAACAATTTTATTTGATTTTATTTGTGTTTGTTTTTGGACTTTGTGGTGTTGATTATTAGTTTTCTTGGGTCTTTCGGTTCATTTTCCTATATTTGGTGTGAGCTTGGTGGGGCGGGGCGTGTAGGTGGGGGTTGTAATCCTAATTAAATAAAATAGTTTAATATATTTTTTTATAGTACTTATGTAATAGTGACAGAATACAATAATTATTTTATGTTTTAAAATTGGAAAAATGACTAAAAAAAGGCTTGCATACTTTAAACACGAAAAATGATTTAAAACGTATAAAAACGAAACTGATAGTTTAGGAGTCAAACGGCAATAAGCCAACAACAATTATACTTTACTATTTTAAATTGAACCGAGTAAGCAGTGTTTCTACTTGGTGGGTTTGTGGTGATTCAAAGATTCCAAAGATGATGAAACTTTGACCATGCTTGCCTGCCTGCCTGTCATTTCACTAATTTGACCAACTTTTCACTACATTTATTTAATTATTTATTTCCATACAAATCATTATAGAAATACCTACATGTTTGGATATATAGCGAACTAGTGGGAAAAATTGAGCCATAATACAAAAATTATACATATAAATTATATTCGAAATAAAACAAATGACTTTATTGATCACTCACGTTTGTTAAAAAACATTAGTCGATTACCTTAGTATGACTTTGTATACTTTCGATCACTCATGTTGGGTATTATGTATATTTTTTATCACTCACGCGTTTTTTTGTCTAACTCTTGATTTTTCAAAATTTTTAACATTTTGGTAAGGGTATTTTAGTCATTCTCCCATAATTTTTTAACTTCAATCAACTAATTTTCATTAACTTCTATTACACTTTACATTTTCATGAAAAAATTATGAGAAGATGAGTAAAATGCCTTACCAAAATATTAAAAATTTCAAAAAGATTAAGAATTGTACCAACAAAACCTGATCGACTAGTATTTTTTAACAAACGTGAGTCATCAAAAAAGCCAATTACTCTTCAAAATATATTACAATACTATTACAGTCAAATGAAGTTGTGTACCAATACACTTTTCTTAAAACAATTTTGATCTGTTTTCATTAGTGTTTCAACAATCGATATGGTTGTTTCTCATGACAAAATGATTGTGTAATTGGTATCAAAATATTGACATTTCATAGTGGTGAGTCAATTACTCTTCTATCAGTAAAGTTCAAGTGATAAGTCTTTATTGAGTTAATCGAATAACTTAGTGTAAAATATTCTTGTTAGTGACCCAAAGGTTCTCGGTCCGAAACTCACCTCATCGCTAATTTACAAAAAAAAAGAAGTAGTAAGTATTCATTATATTGTGTTTTTTTTTGGAGTTAGTTTATGTTAGTTTTACCTGAATGAGATATAAATTGAATTTATTTTCATTTTATTTGATTTATAGGCAATCATTTAGGAAGTGAAGAAATTGAAAATTTAATTAATAAGGTCATTAATGTTTACACCAACGGTGATCCAAAAAGGAGTAGTCAAACTCTCACTCAAAGAAATTAAAGCCCGGAACTACAAAGAGGAATATTAGGTTTTTGGCCAAAGATATCATAGAGAAGCTACATTGAGTTCAAGAGATTATTCTACTAAAATTTCAGTTGGAATGAATTGTATTTCCATTTTAGTTTATTTCTACAAGGATGAATTGAAGTTATGCACTTAATTTTATCTTTTAGTATGAATTAATTGTATTATTTGTTGGGAATATGATGTAGTGTAATTTGACAATTTGACATTTTAGAGTTAATTTAATTTCACAATTCATAAATTTCGGTTATTGAACGTAATTATTGTTTGATATTCTGATATCAACATTAAATTGTTTATATAAATGATTACGGCTAGATATATTGTAGTCATTTGGGAATTGATAATCAAAACGCATGTTTCAATTACCAAAGAGATATATATGTAACTTCATCTTTTAAGAGTTGTGCTAATATGGCCTCCTATTTCAAAAACATCATAGATATATAATTAGTTCTTAGAGACTCAGTTGGTATTAAACGAGAACAATATAAATTGCGTAAGAGTGCTTATATTATAACAAATCAATTGAACAAAAGCTAATGGCCTCTCGCTTAATTCCCACGGTGTCCATAAAACCCATCACTAAGGGTGTCTAACGAACCGGGCCGAATGGCCCCTCCCACTAAGCCTGGAACCGAATCTGCCCATGTAAGAAGTTCAAGGGGCCCAAAGTTGTTCACGAATAGTGCTGGCTCCATTCGTTAACTGATCATTGGGCCCTTATTCTGTTCGAGGCCCGTGTATTGGGGCCTTAACATGGGGACGTTAAACATCAAATGTCACCCGTTTTAAATAAACACATCCACGTTATCCCTAAAAACTCATATTGTTGATTAGTTCACAAGTAATTAGTCATTTTTTAGTGGCTTAATTTCATCTAGGCATCTGAATTATTAAAAAAATTCCAAATATGCACCTGATGAACTTTTTATAATAAATAGGCACCTAAGGCATAAAAATAGCACATGAACTTTCATTTTTCACATTTTATGAAATTTTCAGATTTTTTACATTTTAAAAATACTTAACCTAAGGGCAAATTAGTCATATCAAATATAAAAATTTTTTAATAAAAAAAAATTGAGAAAAGTTTAGGTGTCAAAAACTTTTGTTCTATATTTATACCACCCCCTCCACCTCCTTCATCGTCACCCTCATACAATGTTTACAGATTTTTTAATATGTATGTATTCTTTTCTTACCATAAGTTGATGTTTATATTTAATTGGATGAAGATCGAATAAATTGTCTCTTGCAAAAATTATGATATATGGCCAATTTTAATTTAACTGAAAGAGTGTTACATTACAACATGTTTATGGCTAATTGGCAAATTCATAGGGTCAGATAGGTCTATTGGAATTAGTAGATTCATTGTCATGCTAATAATCTAATTAATACATCAAAATGCTTACCAATTAAGAAGATCAAATCATCATAGATGCATGAAATATATACATCAAAATTTTTAATTTGTACGTTAAAGATTCAACTTTGTTAATAAATATTCACTTTTTGGTGCAATTGTGATAAAGGTTCAATCTTTTTGAGAATGATAAGTTTGTGAGAAATTTGGCTTTTCTTGGTTGAAGAATGAAGAAGATGATGGAAGTTGAAAAGGATGGGATGTTTCGTATTGAATTAGATATTAATTAGGGTGGGGTTAAATGGGGTTGGGTTGAGGTTGGGTTAGATTAATAATACTTGAGTTAGTTTTTAAGTGTAATCTAACTAATTTGCCCTCCATCTAAAATTAAAAATCTGAGAAATTACGAAAATTGTGAAAAAAGAAAGTTTAGGTGCCAACTTTTGGGTCCAGGTACCTACTTGGGATAAAAAGGTTGTCAGGTGCCTATTTGGAAAAGTTCTGAAAGTTTAGGTGCCCAAATGAAATTAAGCTTTTTTTAGTTATAATAAGAAGCATAAATAATTGATGATGTAAAAATATAGAGGGATATATTTGATTGATAATTTCTGAATACAATATAGAAGACCTATATTTATATCTAACATTAAACTAACTTTAACTTTAATATACTCTACCGGCTTATGGGCTAGGGTTGACCATTAGCCTAACACTGATGCTAATCTATTGTAACTAACTACCATAAAATTCTCCTACTATATGTATCCATCTATCTGTAGTTTTGAATGTTTGAACTATTGGATATACACTAGTATTATATGGAAGTTGTTGAGCTATTGTAGGTGAGTGAGGGCCGTCCTGATCCAATGCTGGGCGTGGGTGAACCCTGATGCACACATGGGCTAACAAACACCGTCCTTCAAACTCATGGTAATTTTATAGAATTTTCATAAGTTTGCAATAAACATTACAAGATTGATAATAGTTATAAAAAAAACATAAATAAATATGCAATTGCGTCCTTCAATGCGATAATCTTCAATTGGTTGTGTAAATCGCTACAACCACCGTTCGGTCAGTCGGTGCATAGGTTCCTCGTCGTGCGTATAGGACTCGCCAGACAATGCGTATCGGACGTACTCGCCAGACAATGCGTATAGTACTCGTCAGACCATGCGTATCGGACTCGCCAAATAATGCGTAATTCGCCAATCAATATTTATGAGGAACACCATTTTTTCTTTCAAACATATCAGATTATTATGGTGAAGTTTTTTTTTCAAACGAAAAAACTAGATCTGAAACAAAACTACTACATAAAATTCATATTTACTAACAAAAGTTATAAATGAAGAAAATAAAATTATCGAAATCCCGCCGGTGAGTATCACATAGTAAAAAACTCACCAGCAGGGCAGCGCAATGCGTATTTAAGCCTCAAGAATCGATAGGCTCGATACCATGAAAAAATATAAAAGGGGTATATTTTATTGATAATCATAGTTGTTTTGAATACAATATAGAATACCTATATTTATAGCTAACATTAATCTAACTTTAACTCTAATATACTCTACAGGCTTATGGACTAGGGTTGCCCATTAGCCTAACAAATAATTTATTTTTTTAATCAAGAATGACAGTTTATACTTGTATGACAAAGAATTTACATAATTAATTCAAAATTTCAAGTTTAATGTGTTATATATCTACCCAAAACATTGGCGGTTGAAACTTGAAAGGTTTGTTTTTTTGCAATTTTCGGTTGGAACCTAGTACCTACCCTAAGTTGCTTTATATAGATAGTAATAAGATAATACGAAATCACTAGAAAAATAAAAGATAATAATAAAATGTTATAATGATGAACGAAAAGCCTTTCAAGGGAAGTTTGAAGATGGTGGGCTTTAGTTGTTAGATGTTGAAATGCAATTATGATTTGATGAGATTTCACCAGCAACAACAACAACAAACATTGATTATGAGTTTCAACGTAAACTCATTCTTCAATATTTAATTTCTGGCGTGCTTTCATGCATGCTGTCGTTTCTCACTAATTAAACTCATGTTATTAAAGTGTAAAATTGTCACAGGGATGATCCTCACGCATCCTTATCATGAAGTATACGAATAAAGTAAATTATGGGATGCGTATCAACTGATCAAGAGATTGTATAACTTCTCTTTTAATTATTTCAACACATAATTGACTCCTTTTAAAAGTCGAATCCTCACTATGTGATGAGACGAAAGTGCTGGTATATATTTAATATATTGTAGTTCTTTACCCTTAAACTATGTCGGGAGAAAAAAAATGCATAATTTTATATAAAAAGAAGAAAAAAAAAGTACCCAATAATTCCATACCATACACGTACAATTCTGAGTCTAGTTGAGGAGTAATTAATAATCATTTTACTATAAATAAAAGGATACTTTTAGCTACTATGACGAAAAAGTTGCATGTTTGTTTTGGATACCTTGACTTTTTTTTTTTTTTTTGGATATTTGCACCTATATTTGTATATTAATATAAAAGAAAGACTTATCGAAAAAAGGAAGAAAATAAATTATATATATCTTACAATTTCCGTTTTCAAGATCACACTTGTTAGTGCTGTAAATGACCAAAGTTTCTTATGAGACCAGCTGATAAACCTACCGGTTAATAATAATATGCAAAAATATAACGTGATGAATCGACTATAAGTGTTAAAATATATGGTCCATCTAGTCCACTCTTACCTAAATCAAATTGAGAAATTATGCAATTGATGACGAGATATTTTATGTTTAAAGTGGATTTGGAAGCAACTAGTTGGAATAAGACAAGATACATTCCTGAAGCTCAAGACACTGTTTATGGTAATGTAGTTTACTCGAGGAGAAGACAACCGATCAATAAAGGCAAGATTGATATGGGCCGATTCCCTTATTTTATCAAATAGGGAATCGTGTATAAAGAAAAAGAATACTTCCACATTTTTCACGCTCAAGAGGCCGACTACCTAGCCTATATAAGGAGGAGCTCACACACTTTGAAAATCATCTGAAATGCACATAGCATACAATTTATATTGTTCTGTGAGTATTAAGAGTCAAGTTAGTTTTGTTAAGAGTTCTTGCTATATATACTTAACTTAATGTATAGGCGAAACCACAAGTAATACGACGGGAGGGGGGGGGGCAAATTTAGAAAGAAAACATTCAAAATACAAAACTATGGAAAAAATGACACTAGAGTATGTCAAGGGGGCCAATTACCAATTGAGCTACTACATATGTTTGCTTTCTTATGTATGTATATGGCTTATAACATGATTCTCACGGACCTAGGGGAGCCATGGCCTCCCACCTTTTAGGTCCGCCCTCATTAAATGTATAGTTGTTGTATCACTCCGATGCAACAACAGAGAGGCTTTTCTATTTTTGTACACATTGTAATCGTAGTATACCGGGAGGGTATTGAAGTAGAAGGTCGAAAAAGAAGAAGTAAGGACACTATAGAAGCATCTAGCTTAGGGCGTCGAGGATGTGGGACATACAAGTAAGACCCTTCTTGTAATCTATTTTCGTATAGTGGATTTTCCCTTAGGTAGACTACCTAGATGAAGTGCTGCATTGACATTAAACTGGGTCACTAATAATTAATTGTTCTTTACTTCTTTGTGTTTGCCTGTTGTAGTCCCCACTGACCTAACAGTTGGAACAACATTGTGGGTGGTTAACCTTTTTAACGCTTCTTCTACTGAAAAGATCTAGTAAAAAAGGCTCTTGTTAGTTTTTGAAACTCACTTCATCACTAATTAACAAAATGAAAATCACACTTCTGCTAGAGTAGAGCTTTTTAATTCACTCCAAAATATTAATTCATGTAGTTATGCTTTTTATCGAACCTAAACTGGACCAAAGACTCATAGGATTATATTGAGCAATTTCACCTAAAAGCTCCATTCGGAGGTTCAAAACCGAACCTTAAGTTTTAATTTTAAACTGAATCGATCTCGAAATATTAACTTGACTCGACTAAATATTACATATTGTGTTTTGTATGAAGGAGTGCATTTGGAGGTAATAGAATGAAGATTGAAAATGATTACGCACATTAAAAGAACTGTTTCCAATAATGTCATTATTTTGTCTGGTATGCTATATAAATGAAACAATTCATCTTACATATTTAATATATAATAATAAGAATAAAATACTACAAATAAATAGTTGATATATTAATATATTAATAAACTCATATCATATAATAATCATATAAAAATAATATTACTTCGTGAAACATTTATTTCAATGATATAGTTAAAATAATTAGTATGAATTTTAAAATTATGTTACAATATTATATAAATTTAAAATAACACTAGAAAAAAAATTAAAATTAGTATTGCTATATATTTAGTTTTCATAATAATACTAAAAAGAGTATTATACATTAATTTGAAGACATATTCAAAAGGTTCAAACTAATGAATACAAAACAATGAATATTAAACTATGATCACTAATTGAAAAAGCACGAGATTGCTGCAATCAAAATTGATATGAGCAAAGCCTTCGACAGAGTTAGCTGGGACTTCATCCTTTTTCTCCTCGAGAAATTCAACTTTTCTCAACATTGGATTCAGCTTATTAAGTAATGTATTACAACTGTTAAATACTCCCTCCTGGTTAACGGGCAACCCTCCGACCTCTTTGCTCCCAATTGTGGACTTCGTCAAGGAGACCCACTCTCTCCCATCCTCTTCGCTATCTGCACCGAAGCTCTTTCATCATCACTTCTTCACCTACAGGAGTCCAAACTCCTCAAAGGTGTCTCCATTGCAAAAAATGGACCCGAAATTTCACACCTCCTCTTTGCTGATGACTTTTTCTTTTTTCTTCACCTGTCTCCTAACTCCATTTCTTCATTCTCTGAAGCCATCAACCAATTCTGCATTCACTCGGGGTCAGAAAATCAATTTTAATAAGTCCATCATTACGTTTAGTCGTAAAACCCCTCATTTTGTCAAAAACTCCTCTCTCCCTTCTAGGTATTAGTGAATCTACCACTTTCGGCAAGTATCTGGGAATTCCCTTAGATATTACTACTGACCGAAAGCAGATCTTCCTGGACATCACAGACAAAATCAAAAGGAAAATCTCGTCCTGGAACGGTAAATTCCTAAACTTTCCTGGAAGAGTCACCATGATCAAATCCGTCCTTCAAGCTATCCTTGTCTATCCAATGGGAGTTTACAAATTTCCACTCCACACACTCCACGAAATTGACAAATTATTGGCTAATTTTCTCTGGGGAGTGTGCAAGTTCGAAAAATTCATTGGATCAATTGGGAATTTCTCCATCTCGATAAAGATCAGGGAGGACTAGGATTTAAACACCTCCATCACTTCAACCTTGCACTCCTTGCAAGAAATAGTTGGAGAGTGATCAACACACCTAATCTCCCCATGACCCAACTTCTCAAATCTAAATATTTTCCCAACACTGAGCCCACCTTCCATAATACTAAGCCCAACTCTTATTGGACCTGGAAAAGTATCAGTGCTGGTATTTCATGCATCGATAAATTCTCCGCTTGGAAAATTGGGAATGACAATTCTATAAACATCTGGAATGATTCCTCGATCCTCATCAAAAATTAGAAAAACAGCTTTCACCCTCCTCTCACATCCATCAACATCAACCCCCCAGGTAACCATCACCCCATTCTTGTCTCCAGTTTGATCACTAGCTCCAACCAATAAAACCTCCCCTTGATCAAAGCTCTTTTTCCTCCCTCAATCTATCATGATATTCTTAAAATTTATATCACCCAAGATGAAGATGTCAAATCATAGCCTGAAATCAACTTCTCCTCCAAAAACCTCTACTCTAAACTTAGATCCTCCCTCCACGAGAAAATCCCCCTCCCCTCAAATCACTGCCGGATCCCTTCCGGGGTATGGAAAAAGCTCTATAAGACCCCCTTCCCTAAAAAAATTCATACTTTCTTTTGGAAATTGCTTTTAAATAGACTCGCCACTACGGACAACATTTCTACCAAAACCAAGGCCACAGTAAACTTGATTGCCCTCTTTGTAACCAGGGTACTGATTGTACTCAGCATCTCTTTGCTGAATGCACTTTCTCAAAGAATATTTCTTCTTCTCTCAAGTTTCATATCTCTCCTTCCGACCCCATTGACCTATCGGTGACCCGATGGTTGATGAGAAAATGGACCGATATTAGCATTAAAGATCTCAATAAATTTGGAGCATACTTTGGGCTATATGGCTTGCCAGGAATGATTGCCTCTTCAATGGGGCAAAACCTGACATCCAGAAGACTACGTATCTTCCCAACAATCTATGCAATGAGTGGCATAAAGGGTTTGCTTACAAAAAGGGATCCTACCACGCTTCCAACACTCATAGATTGAAGGAGCATGTTTTGATGGGAAGAGCTGACCTCTCATTAACAGAGGGACGAGCTCTCTTCCGTAAGGGCTGCCAAAGATGCTGCAACAGGAGAGACAACAAAATCCTCTTCGGAACTACTCCGGACTCCAACCCAAAATGGACTATCAACGTCCATCTATGGTAATCATTCGATCATTGAAGGAACAAATCTTCTTGAAGATGTCCATTGCAACAAAGTGAACCTGAAGAACCTCTGCACTGGAATTCTTACTGCCTTGCTCATTGCAGGAAGCATTAACAATCATAGTGTATTTATTGTGACTGATTGTGAAGCTTTTGCTCAACAACGAATCAAGAAAATGTTGTAATATCTTTTGGAAATCTATTAGTGCAGGATGCCTGCATAACCTTAGAAATATTGTCATTAGAAAGTTTAACGAGACAAACTCTGATGTATTTTTAGATTCAACTTGTAATGGCGATTTTAGCCAAAACATTACCTAATTTCAATATGAATCATCTATCAAAAAGAAAAAAAACTACGATCACTAAGGTAATTAATATAATTTTGAACTATTTTAATATATTCAATTTCAGTCACATCAATATATTTCATTAGTGATTTTAGTCACATCAATATATTTTCATTAGAGATTTTAGTCAAATCAACTATATTTTGATTATTTATATATAATATATAATTATTAAAGCATCAAATTAAAGAATTATATATACAATATTACAATATTTAATATAAAAAATTAATTTAATGATTAGACAAAAATCTCTAATAAAAATATATTTATGTAACTTAAATCTCGAATAAAATATATTGATGTGATTGAAATTTAATAATATAAAAAAGTATTATACATTAATTTGAAGAAATATTCAAACTGCTCACTAAACTAATTAATATAATATCATTTTGAACTATTTTAATATATTAAATTTCAATCACATCAATATATTTTATTCGAGATTTTAGTTACATCTATATATTTTTATTAGAGATTTTAGTCTAATCAACTATATTTTAATTATTTATATATAATATATAATGATTAAAGGAACAAATTAAAAAATTACATATACAATATTATAATATTTAATACAAAAGAATTAATAATGATTATAATATATTTATAATATAAAAATTTAATATTATGTATAGTATATTCGTAATGTTAATAATATTTGAAATTTATTACCTTATAGAAGGTAATGAGCTGTTTCTTTCAATTTGAAAGCAATGGTCATCACCCGAAAGTCCAAATGGGATAACTAAATTAAGTTAAGGGTACAATTAAAATATGTTGTTTAATATTTTATAATATAAAAATTTAATATTATATATAGTATAATTTTGTTTCACTTCATTTAATTCGTCTATATCGAACGCAAGTAAATTATTATTGAGGTATTAACACATGAAAAATCATTTTATTGTTAAATCGACATTGAGTAGACCTGTCAAAAGTTTGGCTCAATATGAAAATTGTTTGACTCAACTCGACAATACTTCATACAGTATATGGTTCAAATAGGTTCGGATCGTTCGAGTGGGTGCATATAGCTACCTATTGTTAGCAGTTTTGATTTTTGAATGGTCCTATAATAATTATGTAAGTGCTCTTGTGGAAGCAAAGCAAGAACCTCATTGAAGCAAACACACAACAGACAAGTGAATAGCCTCATTGCTTCTCCATAACCAACACATCATAATTGCTACAAATCTTCACTAACTTCTCTAATCATTTATCATATTCACAAAATCATAATTATTGTTTGCTTTAATTTGGTATTTTATTTATTTAACCTTCAAGAAATAGTCATGGATTATTCAGAAGCTGAAACCACCTTATGGATAGAGCTTTCTCATTCAGAGAACAAAGAGAAGAGCAAAAAAATTGTTTGAAACGTTCAAAAAGCCTCAAGAATTCAAAGCCATTTTCATCTTTTTCATATTGGGTTTCAAAGTCTTTGAAGAATTTGGGTAGTAAAAAAGGTGAATTGCCAACAAGGGTTGATAGTAAAATGGTTGATTTTGATGGTACAGTAAGGTACAACTCTGTTTATACTGATTCAAATAGTGTTCTTGAAATGAAAATGGAGTCTGTTTGTGAAAAGAGTGAAGATATTGAAGTAGAAGTTAGTAAAGGGGATGATTTTGATAATACAGTAACGTACAACTCTGTTCGTGCTGATTCAAATAGTATTCTTGAAATAAAACTGGAGTCTTTTCGCGAAAAAATCGAGGAAAGGGAAGTAGAAGTTAGTAAAGGGGTTGATTTTGAAGGAACAGTAATGTACAACTCCGTTTATGTTGATTCAAATAGTAGTCTTGAAACAAAAATGGATTTGTTTGGTGAAAAGAGTGAGGAAATTGAGGAAGGAAAAGAGGGGTTGGTTCAAAATGAGGAGTGTAGAGAAACTAGTTCGAATTCTGAGTTTTTGGGTTCAGAAGGTAATGTGAATGAAGAAAATAGCAGTGTTGAGGACTTGCGTTCAACCCCTTCGATTGTGCAGTCTGCAAGCTCCCATGTCTCTGATGTGTTAGAAAAACCCCAATTGTGTGAAAGTAAATTGCACAAGGAAGGTTCACCACTATCAGGTATTTAGGTGCATTTTCTGTACTCAGTCACTGAAGATTACATTAACATTAGCATGCCTTAATGCTTTTGAAGAGCCTCCCGTCTTAGCTGGGTTAGGGGCATAGGTGGATAAATGTTTCGATATATTTAGCAAACAGTATTATTGTCTCATAATTTTTGTCTGTCTTTCATTTTGATATTGTTCAAAACTTCAAAAGTATTGATTTATTTCTTAAGATCCGATTCTACAAAATTCTGTTCCATTATTTGTAAAGCACACCATTAAATGTTGTTCATGTTTCCGCCTGGAGGTGGGGGGGTGGGAGGGGGTCGGATAGTATGCAAGCTTACATTTTTTAATCTGCAGAATCATAGGAATTACACTGCCACTAAAACATCTGTGTACGTAGACAAGGAAGATATTTATGTAATTTGAAAATTATATCTTGTAGAAATTGATATGATGAAAGAAAGATTTGCAAAATTGTTGCTTGGAGAAGATATGTCTGGTTGTGGTAATGGTGTTTGCACTGCACTAGCCATTTCCAATGCTATTACTAATCTTTGTGGTAAGCTGCTCTAGTTAGTACTTGTTCTTCCATGTGTTTGAATTGTGATGTTATGATTGTTTATTCATTTTTTTTTTTGAATTTACGTTCTTGTTACAAGCTACTATCTTTGGGCAAATTTGGAGATTAGAGCCCTTACCTGTGGAAAAGAAACTGATGTGGCGTCGAGAGATGGAATGGCTTCTGTCTGTTAGTGACCACATTGTGGAATTAATACCATCTTCACAGACATTTCCCGATGGAAGCAAGCTTGAGGCATGTATTTTTACTTTTAACATGTTCTGCATGGATAAAATTTGTTTTTGTGGTTACCACTTACTTCGGAATTGTGGAAACAATTTCTTCTATTGTATAAGCCTGCGCAAACAAACAAGTAATGTGATCCGATATTTCCAAAATTTGTGTACACTGAGGAGCTAATGTTTCTCTAGCCTTGTTAAGGTTGGTTAGGATCCTGTTACCACGTCAACCCCAACTTCGAGGTCATGGATATTTTTATTTACTCTCGTGCTTTCATTGCATGATGTGCGCTCATGAACTGCATAAGTGGAATTGGTGCAAAGGATTCCCAACGTGTTGATTAAGTTGTAGATGAGCATAAAAGCTCTAATCAGATTAAAAAAAATTGAATTTCAATCAGTTGCTAATCGTGTATTTGATTCAGGTCATGACTTCTATGCCAAGATCAGATCTTTATGTTAACTTGCCAGCGCTGAGGAAATTAGATAATATGCTTCAAGTAAGACACCTAACGATTCATAAATCAAATTCAATTGTGTAATTTGTTGTGCTGGACTTAAAAAAGATGCCTCTTTGCACAGGAAACTCTGGATAGTTTTGACAAGGTGGAGTTCTGGTATGTTGACCAAGGAATTATAGCTCCAGAACCTGATGGATCATCGTCTTTCAGGAAGCTTCTTCCTCATCAAGAGGATAAATGGTGGCTCCCGGTTCCTCGAGTGCCCACTAATGGCCTTAGTGAAGATGCTAGAAAAGACATGCAACATAGACGTGACTCCACAAACCAAATCCTCAAGGCTGCCATGGCAATTAATAGTAACATATTAGCTGAAATGGAAGTCCCTGAGTCATATCTGGAAGCACTTCCAAAGGTACTTGAGAACTTAAAGAACTGATAAATTGTGCATTAGAAAGATGTAATAATGACATGCTTTTATGCAACTGGATTGCAGAATGCAAGAGCCAGTTTAGGTGATATCATCCATCGGTACATATGTTCAGATCAATTTTCAACAGAATGTTTGCTAGAATGCCTTGATCTGTCCTCTGAGCATCAAGCGCTTGAAATTGCCAACCGTGTGGAGGCCTCAATATATATCTGGCGTCGCAGGATTTTCTCAAAGCCTCTAAGTAACTCAAATAGGTCCAGTTCGAAGTCATCGTGGAACATGGTGAAAGATCTTGTAATTGATCTAGATAAGAGGGAACAGCTGGGAGATAGAGCTGAAAGTCTTCTACTTTGTTTAAAGCAACGATTCCCTGGTCTCCCTCAGACAACCTTAGACATGAGCAAAATCCAGTTTAACAAGGTGTGTCTTTAATCATCCAACGGTTGCGTTCAGTATATTTCATTATACGTTTTCACTGTAGTACTAATATCAGTCTGACTACATATAATTACTTAGGATGTTGGTAAGTCAATACTGGAGAGCTACTCACGTGTCTTGGAGAGCTTGGCATTCAATATTATTGCACGCATTGATGACCTTCTCTATGTTGATGACTTAACTAAGCACTCGGATCAATCTGTGTCAATCTCAAAGGTTGGAATCATCGCTTCTTGTAAGAGCGTGGGGATTCCACTGACAGCCCCTGTCACAGGAACTCCATACAAAACAGCACTAAGCACTCCAAACTTCTCTCCAGCAAAGAGAATAAGTCCTGCGAAGGCAGACAAATCCCTATCTTTAGAAAACAAGAACAGTCAACGAGCATTTGGCATGAAAAAGATATTGACAGATTATCTAATGATGGACTCAAAAGTGAAGGCCTCCAGCAAAGACATGAGAACGTCAGACTCATTATCAAGCACAAGCGATGAAATTTCTGCATCTCAATCAACAAGATCGTCCGAGTGCTCAAAAGAAACTATTAGCACAGAAACACATGATATTACAAGGGAAGCTGACTCTTCTTCCTAAAGAGGAAACGCAAACGGTAAACCATTAGCTTGTTGATGTTAAGATTACTTTGTATTGCACTGTTTGATTCTCCTTGTAGTAGCAGGATGGAATATATACTTTTGTTATTAGTGGTTACTTTCTATTACACTTTTCGATTCTCCTTTTAGTAGATGCCTTCTTCTGTGCTCATAAATTGACATACAAGTTATCATATACCATTGTAATATATTGACTCACGAGGCTTCAACTTGGTAAGGTTACATTTGTGACCAGCTAGATGGTTGTATTGGTTGTCAATTATGCTTGAAAGTTGAACCTTTGACCCAAGCTATTATAATAATTGTTCTAACCAATTCATCTATCAGCATTTTTGGTGGTTTATGTGAACCGAACAATAGTAAATCTCTCGATGACTAACACTTTCTTGGTTAACGGATAGGAATTTCAATTTATTTCAGTTTCAAGTCAATTTTTAATAAAAATAAAATTGCGGGTGAGGATCGGTTTTGGATTAACTGAAACAGCCAAACTAACAAAAGCCACAAGGTTTTGGTGAGTTCGAGTCAGCTACAATTTTATCTGACAAAAATAAAACTGAAGAAAACCTATCATTCATATTGTTAAAAAGGATATTCCAAAAAAGTTAATTGAATAGTCTAATGGAAAAGACTCTTAGTGGTAACGGGAAGGTTCTGGGCTCGAAATTGACTTGGTTGTTAATTTACAAAGAAAAAAAAAGGAAATTCCAAAGATATGTTCTTTCCACTATGCCAAAAAAACAAGTCCACATCTCCACATCATGCTAATAACTAAAATCACTTAACAAAACAACACTAGAAAGTACAAACCTCAAATCCCTAAAACCCTAAATACACTTCTAGGGTTTAATACAACAACCTAGGGTTCAGCTCCTCATACTCTCTTCCAAAAATCCCCGAAACCTTAAAAAAAATGATCTTTCAATTCCTTTACATAGAAGTTTAAAAAATTCAATTTTTAGCTGTGGGCAAAAATCCAAAAAATAATTAAAATTGAATTGAAGTTTTTCTGAATAAATATGGAGGCTAGGATGGGAGTATCAGGGGCTGGAGGGGTGGTGGACGGCGGTTCTAGGAAGTTTATGCCGCAACAGCACCACCTCCGAAATCCTTCGCAGTCGCAAATTGGCACTGTTCCTCAGCTTCTTGCTGGTGGAATTGCTGGAGCTTTTAGCAAGACTTGTACCGCTCCGCTTGCTCGCCTCACTATTCTGTTTCAGGTAAGGCGATCGGTACTGTATTTTCAACGTAATTTACTATTAACATGATAATTCGATTCTATTGATATTATGTTGATCGATATGACCGTGACGTTTGTTAATTTTGACCATTGAAATTAGACTAGACAATATATTTAGATGGAGGTAGTATAATTGATTTAGGTGTTAAGTGATACTGTTCAGCATTTTGATAATCATTTGTCCTGTTTAGTTTGTGTACTTTTTTAGCAAAATATAATGTGATGTTAATAAATGTCCATTTGTTATCTGAGTTGTGGTTCATGACTTCAGAATTACGCTGTTGGCCCGAGATGTTTATAATTTATGGATAAATATGTTTACTTCTGTTTTATAGGTTCAAGGAATGCGCTCAGATGTTGCAATGTTGAGCAAGCCAAGTATATTGACGGAGGCTTCACGTATTTTGAATGAAGAAGGCTTTAGAGCCTTTTGGAAAGGGAATTTGGTTACAGTAGCACATAGGCTTCCTTATTCTGCGGTTAATTTTTATGCATATGAACAGTTCAAAGATGTGAGTTCATCTACACTTTTAAATTAGCCAAAAGAAAGAGTAACTGTGCATTTGCTCACTTGATATCCTTTGTGTCAGATATTAAAATCTTCTCTCAAAGCAAATGGTTATGAACGTAGTGCTGGTACAGATGCTCTAGTGCACTTTGTTGGTGGAGGAATGGCTGGAATGACTTCTGCTGCGGCTACGTATCCCTTGGATCTAGTTAGAACGCGGCTTGCAGCTCAGGTAGAACAAGTTTGTGATTTACTTGCAAAGTGTGGTGCTAAGAATTTCATTTTATATATCATTCAGCTGGCACAACCTTGCCCAATTTTTGTTAGCGACTAATTTATTTGCAAGTTTGGGTGTATAATCCAACTATTATCCTCTGTCTTATATACAACCTTCTTTTATGTTTCAATCAAGATGAAACAACTGAGCCTAAACATAGTGACGCTTTGAGAGTGAAGAATGACTTCACAGCTTAATCACATAAACCAACTATTTTCTCGTGTTTTGTATACCACATCATTTTTTGTTTATGCAGCTGACACTAGTCGACCAAACACAGATGTGAGTGAAGAATGTGTCTTTGCAAGTTTGTGTGCTAATCTAACTATTATTCCACTCACTATGAACTTACACTGGGGCATATATAAGGAATAGTCACCTTATTCATTCTGTTTGAAGTTAGTGGATAATATTTTTGTTGTAAGAGCTGGATAAATATGCTTATTGTTTAAGGTGAGCTGAATGAAACTGTTGTTCCAGCAACTAGATATATTGGTGGAAATCGCAAATTATTCTCTGTAGTCTTAAAGAGAATATCAACTACTTCAAATATTGGCCACTCTATATGCAAAGAACATATATGGGTCTTCTTACCTTCCATTGCATGATATTTATGTGTTCTGGCTAGTTGATATTTAAGAATTTGAATTTTTCTAATTCATCTCTAAAGTTTAAACAAGGGTATTTCCTACTGTGCATGTCATCTCGAACTACGCGATTGTCAATTTCCCAATTCTGCTAATGGAGAACCGTTAAACTTTATGTAAACTTGCACTCTACTTCAGTTATTGTTGAGAGTGATTTTTGTGTGCTGTTATGATCTTCCTTCACTGAAGAAACAACCCAATCTAAAATGTTAGATTGTTTAGTTGTCAATTTTATTTATTTCTTGATGACTATGAATATAGTACGACTTAAGGACATTGTTTGAATACCTCACCTTAACAAGATTCTGTTTTGATCATTTTAGCTTCTTATAATTCGCCTATATTGTACAGACAAATGCTATATATTACCGTGGTTTTTGGCATGCACTTCAAACGATTTGCAGAGATGAAGGTGTTTGGGGTCTTTATAAAGGACTTGGAGCGACATTACTGGTAAACCTCATGAAATGAATTAGCTTTGTTTCCAAATCACATCCTCTTGTCAATTGTCAGTTGGGGTTGCTATAATAACAAGAAATAATTTGACATGATGCAGGGTGTGGGTCCCAGTATAGCAATCAGTTTTTCTGTTTATGAATCATTGAGGTCTCATTGGCATTTCAAAAGGTGAGTATGGAGGTTCTACATTTGTTCTCTAAAGCAGTGCTTCTATTATCATCATTAGCTTGAGTGTTCAGAACCGGGACCTTTCGTTTAAGGATTTTTGTTTTGTTAGGCCCAACGACTCTACCGCTATGGTCAGCCTTGCCTGTGGTAGTTTGTCTGGCATTGCCTCATCAACAGGTACCCTGTTCTTTATGAAATCTATGAGCCTATGATTTCTGCATGGGTACAATAGCTTGGTTGCCTCCCTCATAGCACCTTAGGCCTATATAGCAAGTTACATCAATGAGCACAATTTTATACTCCCTCCATTTCCCTGTAATTGACTTCACGTTTTTCGAAACACATCTTTAAAGATCAATTACTTCATAGAAAACTATAAAGAGATAATATTATGAAATATTTTGAAAACTGAATTTAACGATATCAATTTTATATTTAAAGACGAAAGAATAAAAAGTAATTTGTGGTCTGACACAAACTCCCAAAACGTCAAATTAATTGAAATGGAGGGAGTACTAGATTATGCGATCATCTCTTACCATTCTTGTTATATTTTGATTCACAGCAACATTCCCGTTGGATCTTGTGAGGCGTAGAATGCAACTTGAAGGGGTTGCTGGGAGAGCACGTGTCTATAATACAGGCTTATTTGGGACATTTGGTCACATTGTTCGGTCTGAAGGACTGCGTGGTTTGTATAGAGGGATACTGCCAGAGTATTACAAAGTTGTCCCTAGTGTGGGAATTGTCTTTATGACTTATGAGACCTTGAAGAGGCTTTTATCACAAGGATCTTCGCATTCGTAGTCATAGTTGGTGCTCATCCATATTCATGCCTCTTTCAGTTAGGCAATTTTATTGCAGTATTAGATACTGTAGATGAATTTTGATACTTAGCCAAAAAAGGGAGTGCCATTTTCTGATGAAGCCCTTGGTAGCTGAAGTTTTGTAGTTGTGCTCAAATGAGACATTCTTTTTTGTATAGGTAACGAAGTAAGATGATCCCTGATCAAATGTATTATTGTCCCGACGTACTGCTACAAAATTCCACTCAGCTAATTGTCATATTTCTAATCTTGTTGCCGTTTCAATACACTGATCAGATTTAAACTATGCTTGTAAACTGGTTGTCTTCTGCCCCAACATGGCAACTATGGGTCATTGTAGCACCCTCCTGAAAGAAAATGGCTACAGCCGATCTACGTGGTGCTAGTTTTAGTCTTGAACTTACATTACTCCTGCATATGTGTGGATCGAGTAGTAATGCAATGCTCTAATTGCAGAATGTAATGTTCTTCTTTTGTGATGTTGCATTCTTGTGTATCCTATACCGAAGGGTTGTCGATGCCCCATGTATTCTCCAATGGGCAGTGGCTCTTCTCCCCTCGAAATCTCGCAAGAATTATGCCAATCCTGAAATGCCTACTTAATGGTAAAGAGACAAAGAGGAGAGCATATCATCCATGATTGGCTTTCCTCTCTTTTTTCTCCAAAATGAGGATCTTCATTGGCACATTCTGTATTCTGTGGCTTTCCTCTAAAAGAAAGCATATACTCATCAAGATGTTATCTCATGATTGCAGCTCAATAGTTGACAGTTGAGGTATATCCTCATTATACTTCAGATGTGTACCAAAAATCATCATTTTAGATTTTTTATATTAAATTATAGGATATCAATTGTCTTAATAACATATACTACAAAATTCTAATTTATAAGTTGGGGGTAGGCAGATCCATCATCTCTTTGCAATTTGATGTGTTGATGTGTTAGGGTGTGTGCAGAGTTACGTTCTGTTTGATTTTGAGCCAAAATTAGAATTCAACCTCTATCGTTGGTTCTCTCTCAAAGGCCATACATAATAATTCGGTTCCGTTCCAATCTGATTGCATCGGTTTCCATTCGATTATTGGTTTTGGGCCAATAGTTTGTGTATATCGTTCTTTTAGCTAATATGATTAGTTTTTAGACATGTTAAAATTTGATTGGTACTGTTTTATATTGGAGCAAATTACTGAAATGGTCTCCGAAAGTGGGTTCATGTTGCCTTTGGTCCTCGAAAGTACAAAATTTGCAACTTAGTCCACGATATTGGCCAACGGTTGCAGATTGGTCCAAAATTTAGTTTAGGCGTTAATTTTTAACGCTGCAATGGTGATTGTAGTTCACTACTAAATTAATCTTATTATTACCGTTCTAACTTATTAACAACGTGTGTAACTCACGAGGCGCGTGAGCCGCTAACATTTAACAACGCCGTTAAATTTTGGACCAATCTGTAACCGTTGGCCAATATCGTGGACTCATATGCAGCTTTTGTACTTTCAGGGACCAAAAGACAATCTAAACCCAATTTAGAAGACCATTTCAGCAATTTGCTCTTTATTTGTCAAAATTATGTTCAAATAGAAATCTATTTCACATAAGTTAAATTGACTCCTTCTAAAATTAATTCTACAATCTAAATACCATTTCCTTTTACATATTTGATTTGTACGTTGTCGGCAATCACCTGTAAATTATCTCAATGGACACTCAATAAAAAGATAGTGCATGTGCAAAGATAACTTCCATCATATTCATTACGAAAAATCATATATTTCGAAGAGAACTTAATAATAATAATATTTCACTTTTACCATTTTGGTATGATTTCCATGAATTAGTAATAAAGAAGGCAAGTGTGAAGTGTGATATGACGAAACAATAGTTGTCTAGAGAATGAAGGTAAGAAATGATCTGGCAAAAAATGTCGATGTCGAGGACATAAATTAAAGAGGTGATAAATGTCCTGTTGATCATGTATACCAAAAAAATAAGTAGTCAAATGGTAGTGATTGAAAGCTTAGTGCGTTTTATCATATTAAGAAAAATTTGGGAGTCAATCCAACATCAATTTCCATAAGATCTTAATTTTATAAGAAAATTTGGAAGTCTATCACAAATATGTTATGTTAAATACTCTCTACTTCTCATTTTGTTATTTTTGTTTGACTTAAATAGTTATTATTTTACGTACATGCAAAAATATTATAGGGAGTTGATATTTCAAAAAATATACAATACATTAGAACAAATCTAACGATATCTGACATAACTAAATTACTTATTATCGCCTAATGAGAATTCATCATCAAAGTTTTTAAAGCTTGGCTTCTAAAATAGAAAATGGAACTAGAAAATGGGAAGAAGGAAGTAATAAATAATGACATCGCCGAAGAAAATTATAGCTATTTTCGAACACCCATTTCAAAACACCTAAATCTGTTAATGGCTATGTCTCTCGAGTGGGAAAGTATGAGTACAATAATAAATTACTAACTAATACAGAATTATGATAAAATATGAGAAAATTTTCTTCAACGAGACTTGAACTCTAGACTTTCCACATAAAATTTAAGTCAGATGCCACCAGTCTATTGAGCCATCGCTATATGTCGAGAGTGGTATTGATATTGTTATTGATACTGTCTGCGGCAACAAGTATCAACTCAATAGTTGTTCATTCTTCTCAAAGAAAAAGCAGTCAATAGAGAAAACGTCAGTTTCTCATTAAAGTTTCTTTTTACATCATTGGGCAGAGGAGAATAGAATCAATGCATTTTTGTACAATTCTAGGTGGCAAAAATACTTTATCACACATTTTAAGCCAACTTCAAGCCCTATAAATTCCCCATTATTACTTGTCTTATGTATATACTCATCAACCTCTTCTGCATTTACCATTTATTAGCTCTCAAATAGTTTGTATATATACTTTTTCTTTGGTTGATATATGTATAGTTGAAATGAAAATGTGTAAATAAATTGGGTTAGGAGCAAGTAATCTGCATCCTGAGGTTTAAATGAACCAATATGTGGTTCCATTCGGGTGGTTGCGCAACATTCAGGTTTCGCCAACCCAATAATTCCGGAACCATCATGATGTATTTAGGCCTCGGGATGCGGATTACTTCGTCCTCAACTACAATACACTCCGAATTCTTTAGGACCGCGACATGATCAATGTAAGAATATAATGGTTAATTTGTATGCTAATGTACTTTCTCAATATTAAGTTACAAGCTTATAATATTTATGTCTCAAAATGTGTGATTGTTTCAATATCTTTTTTATTGTATAAGATTTTACTTATATTATTTTATTATTATTATTATTATTATTATTATTATTATTATATGTAGGGACTAGGGAGCTTAACTTGGTATCATAAAGTGTGATTACATTTACTTACTACAAAGAGAAATGAGGAAATTTGCATACCTCAAGGAAATATTATATCTTTAGAAAAATTATGAAGTATTATCACACAGATAAAGTGTAATATAGGAGATAGTAAACTAACTTATTAAATTCATAATATTTTTTTTGTGGTAAGTATTTTCTCTTTATTTAAGTGACTTATTTTCTTAAAATTATTTGCATTTTGTTACAATCTAGCTCCTTATTTAAAGGGTTTTTACCTTCCATCGCACCAAAGGTGTCACCTTGTGCTAGAATAATAGTCTAGGTCCTATTATTTATCATTATTAAAAAATTATAAAATATTACACCCTTCATTTCAAATATAAAATTTTTCTAGGTCTAACTTTGATTACTAATAATTAATTTTTATAATATAAAAATATAAAAAATTATTTTTAGAAAAATACTCTTCAACATAAATTCATCAATATTAATTTTGTTTTTTTAAACTAAAAAATAATAAGTAACTGATGATCAAAATATTTTAACAGAAACGGTATCTATGTTGTTAGTTGTTACTCTTATTTTATTTAAATCAATAATACATACTAGCTACTTCATTTCAATTTATCATTTTAACTTAATGGAAAGATCTTATCCAACAAAAGTCTACCTAACTACTTTAAAGTTAGTAGTAATTTATATTGCTGTAAAACATCAATTAAAAAAAAAATCAAAAGTTTAAAACATCAGAATATTTGTGAAAGTTAATTAAAATGGAGATAGTAGTATATTTACATTAACCAATCACTTAATATATGTCTAAATCCAAGTCAACTCATGAAATTAATTAAGGCAGTATTTGTTCACTTGCCATGCATGTAAATTTATAGTTTCAAACGAGCGATTGTATGCATGAGTGATATACTTGGTTCGTCGCACACGACTCACTAAATGTGATTTAATTGATTGACGTAATTTATCAACTATTGCAGTAGTCCAAAATTAACCCGCAATCGTGGAGCAATTGCGTAAATGCTCATATACAAAAAGAAAAAGAATTCACAAATCAACTACTTTTGTATATAAATGCATATATATGCCCATAAATCATTTTCTCAATTTAAGGAGTTGAGGTTATTACCTGTTATATTTTTCTATGACACTTTATGCTACATTTTTATTATTTGATTATCATTTCAATCTTTCAAGCACTTATATTTCTTTAAACATTATTTACTACTCCTTCAACTAAAAAAATTAGTTGTTTTTGTTTTTTATAACAAACTTTTGTAATTTTTAACTTTCAACGGTAAAAATTACGAATAATCAAATATTCGCCACAAAAAATATAAATGAGAATGACTTTGAATTAGATATAGTAGTATATGTCTATAACAACATGATTGAATAAGATATGATGCTTGCAAATTAAAAAATATAGTCAAATAATAGAAGTGTAACAAAAAGTGTTGCACAAAATATTACAGAAGAATCGAACTCCTTAAGTTAGATTTGTTGATGACTTAATAGTCTGGTGACATATAATCAAAGATATTCATTATGTCTAATACAATTATGTTCATACCCTCATCACTAATTTATAAAAAAAAAACATTGAGTTAGATTTTCAACAGCTTGTGATTCCCTTTTCTTCCTATTATAGTACATTCTCAATTTTTTTTTTGTAAATTAGTAATGAAAGATAAGTAAAATAATATTATAAACAATGAATATTGAAATTTGAACTCACGACCTCCTACATAAAAGTTGGGTCAAATACCACTAAACTATTGAGCTATCGACAATAAGTTCTCATTTTCTTGGAGAAAAGAAGGGTAGTAATATAGAAATCCAATCTATATACTATGATGATTCCAAACTAATTATTAAAAGGTCAGGTCTTTTCAGTATCCCTTTACTCATAAGCTACCCCAATATTGTTCTACAGAACAGTTCATGTTCTAAAGTACTGGAATAGCTTTCAAATTAGCTGAATATTATTCTACATAATCTATTTAAAATTCACCTACTTTTAACCTCAATGATTAGAAGCACAAATTGAAAGAGTCAAACACCATTCAACATGTCCCGATGCCTCTTAGCGACTACAATCTAAGCGAGGCGGGCGAGGGTGGAGGGGGTGGGGGGTTGATTATATGTAACCTTAATTCTGTGATAGGAGGGAGCCTGCTTCCAAATGAACTCACAAGTAAAATACCGTGCCAACACTATCTGCTACTTCACATAAAATAAGTGTAGTCAGTGCAACGAACCATCTCGATATACTTAATTATTCTCCAAGAGACATAGACTATCAAATAGTTGGTTCAAAAGTACACAGAGAACTTTGGATTATAAAATGTCGAATCTGTGACCTTATTTGTTCCTGATCAAATATCATGTTAGAATATCTTCCAAAAAGTATAAATATTACCAATGGAGGGAGATGACTTATGTCTTAATCTTTTGGGGAGCAATATCAGATCATAAATCTGATTCTACCCCTACATGTATGAACAAAATCTATCGATTTAACTAAACCAACTAGGCTGTCTCATCTGATTCTCCACTGAGTTCCTAGATATCTCATCGCAAATGCAAAATCTAACTATGTCACCAGAATAAAGCGAAGCGAGCACTAAAGACAACAAAAGATAACACTGGAGGTCATCAACCAACCAATATAAAAGGGGTGCCAAAGACAATCGAACAATTGAACTTACATGCAAGAGTGAAAGAATATTCGAATAACACTTGCTTATTATCAACTCAGTTACCATAGTTGGGATAGAGAAATCGAATAACTTCTATTGTACTCCACTCCATCTCGCCCAGTCCACAAACTGCATCCCACCATATACATTGTTAGCAAACCGGACACCAACTGTAAAGGCCATTGCCAATGGTGGAACCTGCTTCCCCAATGGTGATGCTTCTACTATACGTTCCAATCCATTTATGACCTGATAGCGGGTGTTGGAGGATACTGAAAGGAAAACACCTGAACAGACGGAAAATGTAAAAGCTAAGAGAACTTCGAACAACAAAAATGATAAAGTACAATCGAGTTTATTTCAGATTATCAAACCTCCAACAGTGAAAACAAGAGAAATGAGGCTATACATAAAATTACTGTCGCACAGAAAGTGTTGGTACAATGGTCAACTTATATATTCAGTAGTAAGAAATAACAACGACACCAATTTGTTGAAAACTTGAAAAAGCTAAGAATTATAAACCAAACTATACCCCAGAGAGCAGCACTCTTCACAAGGGGCGGAACAGGTATGTCATGATCCGATTTCTTTATGTTCCTGTTACACCAGAAAGACGAATAGGTTGGAAAGACTACATAAAAAGCATATATTACTAGTTTTGATTCATTTGTTGTGAAGTAAACAAAGAACTGAACAAAGCTTGTTAACGTAGTGTCACCCCTAGGCCCTAATCCGCTATCACCAATAACGAGCATGCGGAAGTTGTAATAAACAAAACACTGCCCCCCACCCCCCACCCCCCACAAACACACACACACAAACCCGAACCTCCTGTGGAGGGCTTCACAATTGGATACATAAAATATGAACTTGGAGACAGTAAGCATAATATCAACATGTGTCAATGCCTATAACGAGTCTCCAGCCTAAGTGGAGTAAGAGGAGGTAGGAGTGTATGCAGCCTTACCATTTAGATAACAGAGAGGTTGTTTTCTCATTGAACTACACTGAAGGGCAAAGACTACCTACTACTTCACAGCAGATAAGAAACGTATTTATTCCATCACATCCAACAACTAAATAATATAAATATCTGACTTCATAGGACAATAAGCCAAAGACAACCACACAAAATATAAACATCAACAGAGAAAGCCCCAAGGTCTATGAAGATCGGAATGATACTAGCATGTGATACATTTACAAATAGGAGGAAGATATATAAATATAAAGAACATACCGCTTGGCAGTCATGATCAAATTTGCTAGTCCTTGTCCAACAATACCACATCCAAAGCCAACCAATCCATAAAGAATTCCCTGAAAGCTTATTTATTAGTGCGTGATGCCGCAGATGTACACCCAGAAGTTCTGGTAAATTCAATCTTCTAAAGACTAAGGATAGACAATAGCCATCGGAAGAAAATATCTTAACAAGAAATATAAGAAATCTTATACAAGTGAGAAATCTTATAATAGTAAATCCAATTACTTTGGTGATGAATAAAGTTTAAAACTAGATAAGCACGGAATTGCATCAATCACCTTATAAAAGTAAGTGGCAATTCTCTGGTTTACAGTAAATTGACAACCTGGTCGTTGAGCTTCAAACACACTACATAGGTAGCCAATCAGGTCAAATGTGAGTTAACCCAATCCAAATAATAGCATTATAAAGGTTTACTTGACTTGGAATTCAAACAAATCTAAGAATGAACAGATATGACAACAACAGACGTTTAAAGAGAGACGCAAGCGCTCAAACCTGCTGGGAAGAGCTCCATAAGCTCTCTGTAAGCGACCAAGCAAACCTTGAGATGCAGATGGTTGTCCTATTCGCACATATGGTGCCAACATACCAACTAACGCAACATTAACAACCACACCAACTAGAAGATCAGCAGTATACAGCTCAAACTCGGCCCAGAAGTCTTTGCCCCTCTTTTGGACTTCAGCAAAAGTAGCGCAACAAGAATCAATCACTATCTACATCATTAACAGATGGGAAATGATATTATAATGCAAACCGTCAACAGAGGTATAATACTTGGGCTGCTAAGAACAGAGTGTGGCATAAGCAAGGTACCTATCTATATACAATTACTAAGAAACACATAAAATGTTAAACTACTAACCAGCATTAACTTATTGATATATTATTTGTTGGACAACATTTTGGAAAAGTTAGCATCCAAGATTGGACTTGGTGGCTTTTAACGGTCGTCAAGATACACAAGGTCGAACAAAAGAACTAGGGTAGTAAGTATATAAATAAGAATATCTTGTGAATTAAAAGTCCCAAGCATTGCTAGATAACTTATTAAAGTCAATCACAAGGTCAAATGGAATTAAAAGTGATGTTGTAGCTCATTAAGCAAACAGAAGATAGAACACAAACCTCTGTCCCGATTTTAAAGAGAAATGAGGGATCAGCCAACATTCGGTTCCTAAGCATTGGCCATGAGCTCATTGCGAATCCCAAAGGCCAGGCGGACGCCTGCATCAAAGACCAACGGACAACATCATCACAACAAGAATCAATGCATCTATCCAACTACCGGTGTATCTATCCAACTACTTAATTAAGTAACTTATCTTGCTATTAAAACATTACACTAAATTCATACCTGCATATCAAGGTATCGAAGCAAAAGGAGCCTTCGGATTCCTATGCTCTTGGCAGCCTCTAACATATCCGCAGGAAGACTTGCCCCACGAGCCTCCGTCTCCCTCATAACCTCCTCAAATTTCAACAACGGTCCAAACTCTTTTTCTTCTTCATCAAATTCCTCGTCACCACCACCACCTCCACCCCCTCCTCCACCACCAAAGCCATTCGAGTTCCCATTTCCACCATTTCCATCAACCATCCCCTCCTTACCACTCTCACCATTTAATCTCCTCACATCTTCACCTTCCAGGTTACTAACACCTTTCCCTACAGAAATATCATCGCTTTCTTTCGACACCACAGTCACTGTTACATCAGATTGAGCTTCAGGGCCATCAGTTAACAACCTCATTACTAAAAATCCATTCTTTTTCATTCTACCAAACGTAGACTCCCCATTTTTACTAATGCAACTAAAATCTTGAAACTTAACAAAAGAAACTGAAAAGGGTTTTGCATAAAAATCCTTCAAAAACACTTCCTTTTTCAAATCTACCAAATGGGTTGTTCCTGAAGAGCTAAGTAACGAACCAGCCATTTTCACTAACTAAACACAAATCAAAAAGCACAAATTCTTGATGTTTTCGACAAATTAATAGCAAGCTAGTAAATAACCCTGAGTTGAGTTTAAAATGATGGAAAATGTGCAACTTTACACTTGGGTTGCGCTGAGACTCACTGACTATGAAGAAATGTTGTACTTGTGGAGAGGGGAAGTGGCGCCTCGTTTGACCAAAATTACTGACATTATTGTAGGAACAGTATCCACGGGGCAAGGGGTCGTGCAATGGAAAATGTATGAAATTCTTGGACTCCACCTGGTGGTTATCGATTCAGCTTTTGCATTGAAGGTCCTCGTTTGAGTCTTGTCAAGATATTTAAATAAAAACAGATATATCTGGTCTCGTTGTTAATTTTAATTTGCCCTTTTCTGTTAAGATTGCTCCAAATGAGCTCAAATTGTCGTATGTGAAAGTTCCACATTGAAAATAAAGAAAAGAGGTAATCATTTAATAAACTAGGAGCAACTCCGCGTATTACCAATTGATTTTAGGGTTAATGGCAGGGATGATCACCTATGTTTGCCATATGTTACCAGTCGATCACCTATGATTTAAAATGTTTCAGTCGATCACCTATGATTTAAAGAGTATCTCAGTTGGTCACTCCGTTAAAATTTCCGTTTAACTCCGTTAAATATTGGTCATGTGAGTTGCATGTGACATTTGTGGGGGTATTTTAAGAAATTCACACTAACTTTAGGGTGGGAAATTACGAATATGCCCCCCGAAATTTATGTGAAATTAATGTATTTCAAACAATCTATCGTGTGAAATTACGAAAATGCCCCCAAAATTTATGTGAACTTCCAAAAATACCCCCAAAAACGTCACATGCAACTCACATGACAAATATTTAACGGAAGTTAACGGATTGGGTGATCGACTGGAACATTTTAAATCATAGGTGATCGGCTGGAACATTTTAAAACATAGGTGATCGACTGGTAACATATGGCAAACATAGGTGATCATCCCTGCCATTAACCCTTGATTTTAAGTTGATGACTCTTATTGGGTATGAAGTGTGCTATCTCTCCTTATATGGGTATGGTTCAGGCCCGATTAATAAAAATTCTGCAAATTCCTGATTAATGTAGGATTTATTTTCAGTATGATATCATTTAATATAAAAAAAATGAAAAAATGCATGGATATATTTCATCCTTAAATTCAGGTTCGAGTATTGATAACTATATTGATTGTACGATTTTATAAAATAAATCATCACAGACAAATATTTAATGCATAAACTATAGGTGTCGTGATTTAATACTTCGTTATTTTATACTCTTGGAGAATTAGTAAAATATTTGAACGTTATTTTTGAACGAGGAACATGTATATTAAAATTAGTATATATGTGTTTTATTCGGGATATGAACAACCAATTGATTAAAATATCTTTTTCTTAATTGATACCTAAATTTTAACAATCGAGTATATGTTCCATTTTACTACTTTTAGACTAGTATATGGAGTAATTGATTTGGTAAAGGCGTTTAATTTAATAATGTTCATATTTTTAAAAACGTTGCACGTGCTAAAATCCTTTTGAGTGCGTTGAGTAGGTTAAGTTTTCTATTGACCTTTACCTAACCTCACTAGTGATATTATCGGTAAGGATATCCACTCTCCTGATAACCGGATCAATAATCACATCAGCTATATTTTTTGAACAGATATCAATCTGATAATTTATCGGGTGGATAGCGATTCAGACCGATTTTAGGTATATTCAATAAATATGGTCCTGGATCGCAACGGGGCGAAAATAAGTTCTTGGGGCAAAACTGGTCGGAAAAATTGTCTTGGGTCGGAACTGTCTAAAATGTTCCGGAGATGGTCTCGGGTTGAAACGAGCCGAAAAAATGGTTCCGGATCAAATGAGCTGAAAATATGGGAGAAATTTGACTAAATAACCAAAGTAAATGAAATGAACAACAAAATAACCACTTTTAATTTTTCTTTGCCTAAATAACCAAACTCCATTAGAAAGAACTAATTTATCCTTTGTCTTATATCAAAACATGAAAAGGCTCAATTCTCTTCCTATTCCCCATTGTTTCAATTCTTAAGTTTTTCTCCATATCTTTCTAAAACTTTAAACCTTTTCAAATTCTCTCTAAATTAAATCATTATACCTTCTCCATAGCATAAAAATTGAAGATTTTTTAATATAAAGCAAGAGAAGGTAACTCTTTTTTGTTTTGTATTAATTTTCTGTATTTAGGCATTTTTTTGGTTAATTTTTGTATTTATCTAATTTTTATGTTTTAATTTTTTGTAATTATGCATTTTTTTCATTTTATAAATATTTTCTCTATTTGTTGGTTGTTTATGTTGATTTTCACGTGCTTAACATTCATAGTACTTGAAAACTTCCACATACACTCATAAATACCAAAAAACACCAGAATCATCATTGCATTACATACATATATAACACTTACAAATATCGATATACATTAGGTATAATTTTATTAACTATTGTGTGTTTATTTATTACGCAATTATGGTTAAGGTGAAGTTGAAAATAGGGTGAAAGTTGGTTGTCTCAATGAGGTCCGTGACTACCTTAGTCTTGAGAATCATAGACAAATGCTGAAAGACTACAAGTTAGTGGAATCATTGTATAAATTGGAAAGGCTGCATATACAAACACCAACATTACATTGGTTGGTGATAACGGGTGATGTGTCATCAACAGATGGTGGCCCTATAAATCATCTAGTTTATTGTGTATGAACAAGTAGTTTATGTTGCTTTTGTTAGGTTGCCATTATCTACTTCTTATATGACGAATTATGTTCGACTTTGTGGATGAATGTTCGAATTATGATTAATTTCAGCTTCTTTGGTGTTTGTTCATTTTCAGAATACTCAAAGTATATCGGTGTAAATCGGTGCATTTTGGTGTAAATCGTTGTATTTCAATGGATTTCGAAACTGGCTAAGGAAAGCACAATCAAACGTCTGAAGTAAAAAAATCAAACAAATGAACACTTCTAAACACTAAAAAACACTTGAGAACACTAAAAAATACCACAATATCTTGGAAACAATCAGATTCATATTAAATTATAAAACACTAAGAAACACCATAAAACACTTGCTGGTATTGGCAATGGAGGAGACGCCTAGAGGGGAGATGCGGTTGGAGAAGGTGGATGAGGTGGTGGATATGGTTTTTGGAGAGGGAGAGACTTGATGTGAAAGGGAGATAAGACTTATTTTAATTGGATAGAGGTTTCGAACTTAAGAAAAGAAATATATTGAATAAATTAAATAAGGGTATTTTAGTAATTTTGTGGAAGAAGTGGTTATTTAGGCAAAGAAAAAATAGAAGTGGTTATTTTGTTTAATATTTAGTTGACTTTGGTTATTTAGCCAAATTTCTCAAAAATATGATCCGGGGTCTTAAGGGGGCAAATGTATGGTCCCGTGTCGAGACATGCTGAACATATGTTCCCTAGCGGGAACGGCCGAAAATATTATCCTGGGCCAAAATAGGCCGAAATTACGGTATGTGGTGGAAACGGGTCGAAACTATGGTATGTGGTTGAAACGGGCCGGAATGGTCTCAAATAATATGTGCAAGTTGTACTTTGACCCTGTAAACGTACGGTCCGTGGAATGGTCCTTTGGTCTAAAGGTGCACTTTAGTCCGTCTTTAAACGGGGACGTTAAATTTCGACGTAACGAAGGCCAAAATTGAATTTTCAACAATTAAATATTTTTCTAAAAAAGGTGTACTATAGTCCCTGATATTGTGCAATTTGATCCCTATTTTTGTCAAAATAAATGCAACCTTTATGCCGATATCAGAAATCATTTGCACAAATCTTTCATTTACAGGGACTGAAATGCAACTTATACATACATCTCAGATCATTTTAATTATTTTATTGCAATTGGCAAAATCAATCGAGAGTTCATAGAATGGCTCTTAGGCCTCATGTTGAACCTATTTTTAAAACTTCTTCACAATTCAAGATCAATTTAAAGAGGATAACCTTAAAGGTATACAAGCTAAGTAATATATCAATTCATGACAAAATGCATGGACATATTTTCTAACTTTATTTATTATTTTTTTTCTTCTAGAAATTAGCTTTTATTTTCTAACTTTATGATATAGAAGAAATAAGAATCTCGAATAAAGGCAAAATACGTAATTTGATCAAACTCCTAAAACATTATCATTTTCATCTTATTCAATCGAATTGATGTTTTTTAAAAGAGTTAGTTTTGATGAGGCCCATATTTCAGTGTTTTACGTGGGCCTATTTTATCCCTAGGCCAGGGCAGCCCAACTCGCGCAAAGGCCCATCCCTCCTTGACAAGCGTATTTTGGTGAAAGGAAGGTTGAGAGCATCCCAGCTATCCACGTGACATGATCTTAGCACATTAAGACAAAATGATTCACGTCTATAAATACACTCCCACTAACACTAGTGGAAGGTAATGCTATTCTTGTTCCATATTTACTAGTCACTCCTTCGAACCCATACTAACTTGACTGTCGGAGTGGGCGTGACCTAGCCGGTCGTGGTCTAGGTACCGGAGCAAGCATGAACAACCAACCAGGACAACATGGACAGGCCACAGACTTCGAGAGACCGAGAGCCCGCCTCCCTTCCTAGATCGAAGTTCAAAGGAGACCTAGGACTAGGCCGGCCGGCAACTCCCAAGGGCCGGCGGACACCCCTCCTGGGCTGGCTCAACAAGAACCCAACACCAGGGCCCAAAATGCAGATAGGGCCCGGCCTGGACCCTCCTTGAGGTCCACTCCAGGATAGAGAGGAGATCGCCATCTCCAATTAAACGTAGACCGGCCAAGGAGCCCATGAACCATCATATTGAAGTGGATTCCCCTAACCGGGGAAATGACCCACATCAAGTTTCACTCACTCATTGTGAGTCCTTTCTTTTCTTTTCTTTTTCTAAAAGAAGCACACTCACTGTCTCCTTACAACAACAAATCGAACTCAAGACTTTTAAGTTATTGGAAAATCAAGTAACCACTAGGTCATTTGATGTTCTCCATTCATTGTAAATCTAACAAAACTGAACCCTTTTATATATAAAAATTGAACATAAAACAATACGTTAGAAAAAGAGAGATCTTTTCATACTCGAATGCAAACTACAATACTATTTGTAGATAGGTATTGTAACTACAAATGAAACGGATCAAACGTGGTCCATTCTAGTGCAACTTTCTTCTAGCTAGGAACGACCAAGTTTGCTCCATTCATTCTAGCACAAGTAGTAAACTTATAACCCTGAATCACATATGTTACTTACTAGTTCTAGCATTAGTTAAATCCTCAAATTAAACCCAATGAGGTGCTTATTAGCTAGCTAGTTGCAAATTCAAATTGTTACTTAGCTTGTTTCAAGGGATAGAACACTATTTCTTTTAGCTACATTCAATATAACTCGATCCAGAGTCCTTGTCATTCGATTGATTAAAAACCTCCGCCAAAATTATGCGGTGGCCAGCAAACTCCTCCACCTCCGTCACCGGTGACATAGGACAAGCAAGATAACGGCACTAAGCAAAGTCCTCGACTCCGAAGATCTCTCTTTGATTCTTCATTATTGGTGCCATTTGGATCGTGCACAACCTTATTATTGTTCTTGCTATTGTTATTAGCCGAGGACTTCATATATGGCACACTTAGTGTCTGCATATGGACATCCACATATACAAAATCAATTTCCAACATATTATGTTATTATACCATCATCATTATATAAATGTTTTTTATACACTAAATATAACAAGATCAGTATGTATGTGGTAATAATATGAAATAATTCCAATAATAGTCCTAATAGTGTACACATAATTTGTAAATGGTCTCCAAATTAACTTTTCTATTAATAATTGATGAAATTTTAGTAATTTGGAGATAAAATATAATTTTTGAAAATACAATCTTAATCCCAAAACATTACCCAAGCTTTTCAAAAATTATATTTTCACCTCAAAAAATGTGACTTTCTATTGATTACAACACTGTCAATTACTGGAAGTAAAGTGTAACTTAATCTTATTTACTGGGATCAGTACTACAATTAACTCGTAAAAATATACATACGCATTGACGCACCTCTACTTGGTTCTGAAGAAATTTGATATACCCGATAGCTTCCATCAACACAGATGCTGTATCCGTCTGTAATTTTTTCAATGAACCAATTGTGGATTATTTAGAGTTTAATATAAATGTTTAATGTTTAATTGAAAAATCCAATGTCATTTAATCACGAGAAGTGTATCTTTAACTTCAACGTACACAAGGTTTACAAAAGGTAATCAAGGACTTTCAATATTTTGAATTGACCTAATTGTGTAGAACTTTGATAAAATTTTATTTATAGGGAGTAATTGACAATTCAGATTGTGATGAAATATTCGTTTAATTAAAATGATATAAATGAACCTAATAAACATATATAGTTTAGCTCTCATAACATGAAGATAATTTTGATAATATAATTTGCTATTGGTTAATAGGAAGTGAATGGGGTCTTGTGCAATTTGATTCCGTAAATGATGATGTTGAGGAAGTGGTCTTGATAGTATCTATTTAGATGCGTTTTAGTTTCTAAATTGACTTTATGTTACACCTTGACGTTGACCAACAAAATGACACTTCTTTGGCAAAATTGAATACGAGAAATTTTGGGGTCAAAATCAATTAGCATACTTGTCGGGCAAAAACAGAATATTAAATTTCAAAACTTTTTGCCCCCAAAAGCAAGCTTCTTTTGCGAGTCAATGTTAAATTTAAACTAAATATTAATTTAGGGACCAAAATACACCTAAATACTTACTATATTAGCTAGGGATCATTTTCACGAGGTAATTGTCGAAATGATCTCAATAAGTGGTGACCGTTGCATTTTGATCGCCGTAAGTGGCAATGATGAACAAATGATGCCTGTAATACACACTTACAAGGACAATTTGCTCACACAATACACACTTACAGTGACCATTTTGCGCATCTTTCTCATTTTCAGGACCAGAATGCAACAGTCGTCCACTTAGTAGGACCATTTCATTAATTAGCTCTCATTTTCACACCAATATTATTTACAGAGGCTAAACTACACCAAATTTTTTATGAAGACCAAAGTACACCAAATTCTCACTTACTATCTCAGTAAATAATGATTGTTTTTGTGCCCAACCTATTACTAATTGACAAAGAGGTTAAAACAAGAATGAGTTGATCTATGAAGTTCATTTAGATTGGCATTTTGTTTTTTCATTAAATAATAAACATAACCGAGTATATGATGATTACCTTGCCGAAAGGTGACACCATTTGTTGGAGAGCCGCAATTCTATCTCCTAATTTCTCTTTCCTAACCTGTTTCATAATCACAAAAAAGGGTTTACTTATTCATTAATGTCGATTACGTGCCCTAATGTCAATTTAATTGTTACAAATGGTTCTTGTAATTATATCAACTTACATCAACAATAATCTACTCTCTTCATTTGTTTTTACTTGTATTTTAATTATTTGTACATAAACTAATAATACTCACATTGAAAATGTAAGATAAGAGCCAATTAAAATTATACTCCCTCCAATTTAAAGTAATTGTACTTCTCATATATTAAGATAAATGTTTGATCTTTAATTATCTTTTTAATTCTATTTATTATAAATTAATGTAGTGAAATTTTACTAAAGGATGAATCAAACAATGTAATTTTATATTTTTAGAAGAAGTAATAATTTAGGATTGATGGTCATCAATCAAAGTTCAATTCGAACAAAAGTCAAACGACGATTATTATGAATCGGAGTAGTATATATCTATGGCTTATTAATATTTTAATAAGAAGAAGTAGTAAAAAGACAAAATAAAAAAAAGTAGTTAAGGTTTAGTGCTAGAAAAATAAGCTTTAAAGAAATTAAGATTAATAAGAAAAAAAAGAAAAAGTGAAGGGATTATAATCTAGTAACCAATATATTTCACCTCTAACCAATTGATGAATGATAAATTTATCTTTACTTATCAAAAGATAACAATATCAAGTTATAACTTGTTAAGATATTACTATAATATGAGTTTATTGAATAGTCTTGTAGAAAAGTTCTTGCCAGTGACCAGAATGTTCTGGGTTCGAAACTTACATCATCATTAATTTTGAAACAAGAAAAGATATTACTATAGTTATGAAATATTGTAATAATAACCATCATCTTTATTGATTATTAAAGGACTTTGATTAATTAAATATTTATTAATTACCTTAAATGGTGGGCAAGAAGCTCTTGATGAATCCATTCTTGACTTCTTAGTAGCTGGTTGATGAGGTCCCTTGGGCTCCAACATCATATTAGATCTTTTTGAATCATCTGGTACCCCATTGCTAAAGGATGATATCTTCAAATAATGTATAAAGAGTAATAAAGTTTAGCTTTTTCTAAATAAAAAAAGTCTAATTTCTGAAAAGGAAAAAAACATATAAAGATGCGTATAAATGTTTAAAGCTGTAACAAAGAAAATACTTCACTTTTGGGGCAAAAGGGAAAATTAGAAAGTTGTGATTCTTATTTATTATTTTCAAAAGCTAATTTTTCCACAAATAAACCATTATTTAACGAGTTGAACAAAAATTAACAAGGGCCATTTGATACAAAATATCTACCTTTAAGTTGGTTTATGAGAAAAAGTGATTTTACAAAATAGTAAACTTTGAGTTTTTTAATCGACGTATATAATTTTATTATTTTGAGTTAAAATTGTCATCTTAACAGTGGAAATAATTAAAATTACTAGGATAAATTAAAATATTAAGTATTTGAGAAGTTAAAAAAACAAACAATCAAAATAAAAAAATAACTTGATAATCTTCTTATGATGAAGGAATTAGTAAGTCTTATAGCTCCCTAAGGAAAAAAGAAAAAAAAAAGTCTTATAGCTTCCCTCACTTGTTGTAATTAATTTGATTTTTCTTTCAATAATTAAAGAATCACTTTTATCTTCATTTACCATTAAACTTATGATGCTTGAACTAGACAACAAAAAATGATAGACACGCTTAGACTCAAAATCTCGTGCTAAAGAGCGTGGAGGCTCGAGTCCTCTTGGGGGTGGGGGGTGGGGGGGGGGGGGAGAATAGTAGTAGATTGCTTACATTGTTGGAGATGAATAATGGCTTGAGTAGACTACTAGATTGCTTCATATGATGATCAAAGCCATAAGTTAGGCCAACCCCTTTTGAATATAAGCATTGTTCATCACTAGAAAGTTGCCCAAATCCCTCATTATCACTAAATCTTGAAGCATTCCTGAGATTCATAGCTTGAAGATTCATGTCCAAAGAGCTACTAGAATTTGCTGGAGACATCATTTGGTGATGGTTGAAATTCGAAACATTTATCGAAGGGAAAATCTGGCTGAAACTTCCACTCGATGAACTCAACGACGAATTCGACGAATCCTCTGAGCACAGTTGATGATGGAAACCATTCATTTGATTGTAAGATGATGATGAACTACTAGACAAATTTCTTAGCATTAACAAATCTGCCTCCATTTGATGATTTGGATCCCTTTGTTCATTCCTCATGTTGAATGTTAAATTATCTTGAGATGCATTCACCATCATTTGGCTATTGAGTGAAGATAGTAGGAGATTGTTGTTTCCATTTGTTTCTTGCCATGAGTCTCTCAAGTTGGAACATGCATTATTCAAGCTACTACTATTTCTGCACAAAGATATTAATTTGTTCATGGTTCATATGACATCAATAGTGAAGAAACAAAGTAAATTTGCATAAAACGACCCATATACTGCATTCAGGTATCTGCTTCAGAAGAAACTTATCTAAAACTACCTACATGTGCTCGGGGCGAGCATAATACAAGAATACTACTTGTGTCTCTATCCATTATTAATGAAAACACCCCTTCAAATAAAACAAATTATTATAAAGTTTCAAAATGCTCGTCCCTAGCACATACATGAAGGTAGTTTTAGATAAATTTCTTCTGAAGCAGATACCTGAATGTCGTATATGGGTCGTTTTATGCAAATTTACTTTGTTTCTCTATCCATTATTAATGAAAACACCCCTTCAAATAAAATAAATTTTTGAAGCTTCAAACATAGCAAAAAAAAAATCAAGAAAGTAAAGAATTAAGTGAATATGTTAATTAATGATATAAATATAGGTCGAAAAGATTGAAAAAATCAGTCATTCACAGCCAGTGACGAAGGATTCCTCCGAAGAGGTAATTAAAGTGGTAAAGAAACTTACAAGATGGAAGTATTTTGGTTGTGGGCATAGCAAGAAGGGAGTGTTGAAGTATCTAAAGGAGAAGAGGCAACAGCATGCTGATCTTGAACTTGTTGATGTTGGTGGTGGTGAATGTTTGCAGATTCCATTATTAGATGCTGCTATTTCTTTAAGGAACACTTGAAAATCCCAAGATCAATATTTATAATAATAATAATAATAATAATCATAAATATTGAAAGTATTTCAATTATTCCTAAAGTTAATAAGTATATGCTTGAAGAATCCACTTGTGAGTTATAACCCTATAAATTCCAAGAAACATACACTTTATTTAGCTAGGTCCTCATACATACATGAAACTTGTTTAAATTGCTTTTTAGCAACTTTTCATGGTTTCCTCTTTACTCTTTCTTCAAATAATAATAATTATTATCATACTAAAGCACCCTTCAAATTAAAGAAAGAAGAAAGCATGAAATGAACAACTCAATCAACCTAAGAAACAAATGATGATGAATAATCCCTACTTCTAGGCCACTTATTATATTAGAACCCTATTTTATTTTATTTTCTCTTTTTGAGCTAAACTTTATGCAACTTTCACAAAAAAATACATAAAAATATATGGTTGTGATTAATCCTCCTTTATCTCTTTGTCTTCTCTTGTTTCTTGAGCTCCCTTTTGGTAGTCTGCAATTAGAGGAAGATGATTATAGTTTGGCTAAGTTATGATTAAAATCTCTACCTTGGATCCCAAGGCTTTCAGGAAAAGACTGAGAAGAGAAATGATGGCAACCATGCGCATTCTATAGCCTCTCTCTCATACCCACATGTTTGAGCCAATCCACTAATATATATACTAGAACTATTATTACTATCTAGTAGAATATCTAGTAGCAAAATGAGGACAAGATATAGGAATAGGATGATTATTTATTGTGGTTTGATTATTTCATTTGATGAGTATTAAGAGTTTATGAGTTTCGTTCTAAAATTAATTGGCAATAGAGGGAGTAGCTTGCTCAAGATCTTATATATTAGTCCGGGAGTATAACCGGTTTTGGATGTGGGATGTGCATCATAACAAGGAGTAAATAATGTGTCGATGTGCTACTCGAAAATATATCAAAAACTGTGATCGGGTCTTCTTTTGTCGGATATTGCTGAAATAGTCCCCACCATGTCAAAAAATTATAGTGTAGTTCAAAATAGTGGTATCTTTGCAATTTGGTCCCTTATAGTAAAGACAATTTGTACATTGGTCCCCAATTTAACTTCTTTATTACTATCTCACGCGATTAGTAAATACCTTTACATTAAAAAAAATATATTTTAGAAGTTTAAAATTATAGTTTTTGGAAGCTGTTTTAAAAGGGAAAAGGATTAGTAAAGTTTTTTCAAGCACTCATGTATACAAATAGTTTTTTGATGGAAAAACAATGATTGACCAAAGAAAAACAAAAGTTTTCTTAGGCAACAAATATAACTTTAAACATTTAAAATTTATTTTTTGTTCCAAAAGTATTTAATAATCAGCGTATGACCGTTAATTTTTATCGGAGAAGTTAAATTAAAAATGAATATGTAATTTTTTTATCATTATTGAAAACTAAATTACAATAAACCACTCTTGATAACTTCACTCCCATCCAAACCGATAACACCATTAACGATTATTTCACTAATTTCCTCTACTTCGTCCTAAATGTTGACCCGAATAGCCAAAAAGGGATCCATGATGTTTTTAAGCAAATAGTGAGCACATGTTTCTCCATTTTATAGGCTTATTCTAATAGTTATATATATAATGTTAAAGTAACTTGTTAAAATGAACTGACAATGTGGAACGAGGTAGTTATTTGGTCCTTAAACGTTTAAAAGTTATAATTTAGTCCTCAATGTTGGATAAAAGTTGCAACTTCCTCTACAAATTGACAAATTAAACGTGTTAAAACCTAACGAAACTCGTCCATGAAAGTAGTAGAAGCCAATTGCACAATTCCAATTTTTTGTTCAAGTCACAATTTTTGTTCAGTTTCGGAGACTAATTTGCAACTTTTGAACTTTCGCGAACCAAACTTGACCCCACTTTAGAAGACTATCGATAAGTTATTATTAGCTTCCTTTATAATGTCACAAATGTTATGTGCGACACTTATCACACATAATAATAATTATTGCTAATACGTACATATAAAGAAAAGCAATATATATGAAGTGAGCATGTCCATTGGGACCCAATTTACGCAAGAAAAATAAGGTTGCTAGAACAAACTCTACAATGGCTTTTTGAATAGGGTAAAAAGAAAAAGGTAGAAGAAAAGTGTGTTATTTAAGGCCGAGCTATAGACTACTTTAAATACTCAAAGCTGAATAGATGAAATGATGCTCACACTATTCTTCAAACGGAACTCAAAATTACCTTAAATTTTGAAGAATAGCAATTTTAAATATTGCATATATAGTAGGTTATTATAAGATTCCACAAAAGTAAAAATTATTGGAAACGAATTATATATATAATGATTTGTATGAGGTATTTTTGTACCAATCTTCATTTGAGTACATTACGTTGTTAGTTGCCTATAGTTATTTCCACTCAACCAAAATCAAATTGATATTTTGAAAAAGTAGCTAGCACAAAATAATATTAATGCATTTATATTCTTCAATAGTCTATTTATATGTAAAAACAAATATCTACATGCTTAGATAAGAACCAATGAAATAACACTATTTATTATCTATATATAGAATTATAAGAAAGAGGTAATTGTCAAAATAGTTTAAGTAGTCTCTCCCTCGTCAATATATCAGGTCCTCGCAAATGGTCATGGATATAGGTAGAAAATGTATACTTAGGTCCCTCTTCAAATGAAAACATTAGACATTAAATTTTCACTTAAAGGGGACTAATAAAGTACATAGGTTTAACCAATATCATCATAGAGTAATCCATTGTCGACCAATATCAAGTAAATTTTTTTTTTTTTTTTTTTTTGTAAATTAGCGATGAAGTGAGTTTCGAACACAAAACCTAATTCTGGTCACAAGCAAGAGCTTTTTTCATTAACCTATTCGATTAATTTAATATCAAGTAAATTTGAAGTATTGAAATTGTTGCAATCGCGTATTTATGTTTCAAAATTTAACTTCTAAGTTTAAAAAGAGGGGATTAAAGTGCACACGTTTAACCAATATCCTCATAAGGTAATCCCTTGTCGACTAGTAGTAAATCAAGCAAAGTTTAAGTGTTGAAGTTGTATTGCAACCACGTATTTATGTTTCAAAGTTTAACGTCTAACTCAAAAGAGAGGTGAAGTTGCATATTTTCCACCACTATCAGAGACTGTTTGCACAAATGTTCTACTAGACGAACGAAATTACAACTTATTTTATATATATATTATCTTGAATCGTGATATTTCGACAATTATCTCTTATCGAAAAACTTATATATTTTTTAAGAACGTTTATGTTTATTATTAGCATACGGTTGAAATCGTTAATCTAACAGTTGCAGGGCGGATACATAGTGGAATACAACCACTCAATCAAGAATGAGCAAATGCACATGAAGCTAAAGGGGACCAGACCAGTGAAAGAGATGCACCACAATCTACATATATATTTAACATGCATTAGTCAGTCCCGATATGAATGAAAACCTTAGCTTCAATGCAGTATTGCAGGACCCTCCACAATATAACTAGTACCCCCCCCCCCCCCCCACCCACCCACACACACACTACCCAATGGCGGACCTATATATAAGTTCCGTCCTGTTCAGTCGAACAATCACTTTTAAAATAAAAAATAAGAAAATAGACTAATAATTTTTTCACTTCAATTTTGATATCAGCAATCCATCTCTTTGTGATTTTGGAATCACTTTTACACTACAAACGCTATCAACACATGGAGTGCAAAAATCATTGACCAAAAAGTAATACAGATATAAAGAAAAAATTAGTATAGAATTTTAGATTTGTGTTTATATTTCAATACAATTAAATATTTTGAATCACGACTTAAAATATTTATTATTTTCGAACACCCAATCTAAAATACCTAAATCGGTCAGGGTGACCACCCCACACCCACTGCTATATTAGGGCACACACCTTTATTGCTGTTTGTGTTGGATAACCCTACTATTAGTGCTGATGTCATCTTTACCCTAGTATGACATCAACATTCTCCTGATATTCAATGCCACATGATCTGCACTAATATAATAAGGTGATGAATAACATGCATTATGCTTGAAAGATAATCAATAATAAAATTAAAAGTAATCCATACATTATTGATGGAGCTTAGTAGCTATATCAATGAAAGATATAAAATTTATGTTTATAGGGAGCTAATTTTGATTATAGTATTGATTCTATGTGGATTAAGAGATAATTGTTGTATGTTTAGACTTGCACTACTATAATTGATCATAATCAAAACTCAGAGTTCAAGAGGCTACTTCAGCTTGATAAATATCGAGTGAGCTTTATTTGAACCTTAATTCAAGACTATTTGTTATTGCGTATATGACGTTTTACTCTTAAATTAATTGACAATGGATAAAATAGCCTAATATCTTATATACTGATCCGAGAGGACACCGATTTTCAATATGAAATGTGCATCTTATTTCACCTTAATTGCTTGCCCCATAATATAACTATAACTCTATTTGTAGTTAAACAATTTTTTTCCCAAAATTATTTAAATAATTTTTTTAATTGATTTTTAATATTTGATTAAGTATTAATTTCGTTTATGTAAAATATTGTGGAATGGATTGCTTGTATTATTGAAAAATAATACATATTTATACAGAAAGATGCCTACCACTACGGGCTAATATAGTCAACGCTAATAATGGCCGTCAACGCTAATAATGACCACCAATGCTAATAATATAATGGTTACTAATGTTATATAGTCAATGGTCACTACTAATACTAATAATGATCACTAATAATGCTATTTGATCAACTAAGAGTAATGGTCACTAATGTACACGCTAATAACAGTGACACAATATAGATATTTACAACTTGCTCATTAATCATATAGCTCGCTAATAGTTTGTATGCATGTTTGGTTTATTTGTTAAGTTATTATATTTTATTATTTGATTCCTAAAAGTAATTACAATCACGAAAATAGTCAAAAACAAACTTAACATAAACTAATTTTTTAAAATTATATTAAATGTAAAGAAAAAATTTTAAAAAAATCACGGCCGTTTCATTTTGTCTTAATTGTTTAATTTGCTCCTACAAATTAAAACTCTATTTCTAATTAAACTTAATAAGTCGAAATTAATTTCAATTGTTGGTTTTTTGAAGGAAACTAAGACAATATACTTACAACTAAATCGAAAAAGCGTATAAAACGAAAAATATCACCACTTGTGGTCGATTTTGGAGTGAAGAAGAAGGACAAAGTATAATGAGATGATCGAATAATAAGACGACGGAATTGAGACTTGTCGTTTTTTAGCAAAAAAACGAAAAAAGAACAAAATTTCATGTTCTTTTTGACAATTTTTCTTGTAGTCACTATAACGGAGAAAATTGTCGAAATAGTCCCTGATAGTGGGACCGAATTGCATTTTAGCCTCAATAGTTATACGGGTGCATTTTAGTCCCCGAAAGTGGCCAAAAGGTTACACTTTAGTTCCTAGGTCATGTTTTTCAATAAAGTTGGGGTCAAAACACAATTTTAACAATTATGGGGTCAAAACACCATTTTTAACATTATTTTTTATGGTTGTTTTCCAATAAAGTCTACAATTATGGATTAGCTAATGGACAAACTATAATATAATGGTTGCCGAAATAGTCCCCGATAGTGGGATCAAATTGTTAAAAATCATGTTTTGACCCCATAATTATTAAAAATCGTGTTTTTACCTCAACTTTATTGAAAAACATGACATGGGGACTAAAGTGCAACCTTTTGGCCACTTTCGAGGACTAAAATGCAACCGTGTAACTATTGGGGGCTAAAGTGCTATTCGGTCCCACTATCGGGAACTATTTTGACAATTTTCTCCACTATAAGGTACCAATATGCAACTTGTAAACTAGTTGGATTAAATGATAATTCGGTCATACCATTTTTTTGTCAAATGATGTCATACTAAAATTAATGAGGAAGGGGAATTTATGCTAACAATGAAATAGACATCTACTTTTATTAAAATGCAATGTCAGAAAACTCAAAACCTCGACCACAGAACAAAAACATCTATTTTTATTTGGTCATACTATCAAGGTACTATTATACGTTTGAGAGGATATCCATGTATATGAGCAAAACATGACCCTCATTACCATTAGGAGTTGACAAAAGAATGAACGTTAATTATATATACGTGCTAATGAGCTAGCCACCCATAACCCTAACAGTATACAAACTAAGTCATTAGAAACCATGGAATTTTTAGGATAAGGACTTAAAAATTATGAGAACTAATTGTTGATTTGAACCTAAATTTTATAATATCTTTCATTAATATTAGTAACTACTTACAATCAAGAAGAATTACCTAAGATAGTTATCAAAGAGGACAAAATCTATAAAACTTAAATAGAGGATGCACAATCTAGTATATTTAATAAAAAGCCAAAGCTTTTTTCAACTCTACTATAACACATATTACTAATTAATCTAAAATTTACAAATTATATCCTTAATTCTAAAAAATCTATAAAACGCACGCACCTTATCTTTAGTGATTCCGTCCCTGCCAATTATACTAGTACTATAGTAATTTGATGAGGCCCACTAGTGTTCGTATCATCCCAAAAGCTAATGGGAGAATGTGAAAATGAGTACATCTTAGGGCAGGGTATGGGCAAGCTTGCCTTTACTTTTTCATTAGCCTTTTTCTTTTTAACCATTCATCGACATATACTTCACCTTGTGTCCTTGTCTTTTTGTATAATTATTTTACTAATATTGTTTTAAATTACTTAAAGTATGCAAGCAAGCAACAAACTCACACATGCACTCTTATGTATAATAATGTAAATTGTTCTGTTTATTCCTCTGCAAAGATTATTAAAATAAATTTTGATTCGATAATCATTCTGATGCACTTGATCAATAGTTTTTATTGAAGATACGAACAAAACAAGTACCAAAGTTTTCTTTAAAGTAGTAATATTTTTACATGCCTACTTTTTATGCCCTTCTGATAATAATATTGCTTAAGTTTACCGCAATCTCTGTCTAGTTATGTTATAATAGAACAATGTCATCAGATAGATCTCGATGAATTGACAATTTTATAATAATGTTTATTCATACTTTTTTATTTTTTATATGATGTTTGAGACATTTTTGTATATATTAGAAAAAAGTAAAAATAGTTAAAAGTACATTGATAATGTAAAATATCAGTTGATTCTCACTAAATTATTGTTTAGTTGATAATAATTTTAATAAAAAAACAAATAAAAAGTACATTAAAATGTAAAATGTCAACTAAAAAAAGAGAGGCAAAAACACCATATAAAAAAACGGAGTAAAAAAATAGAAGAAGGATTTTATCCAATTAAAGAAGAAGATATGAAATGAAAACTATAGTTATAAGAGATCTTTAAATTTTTCGTTGAACTTCATGTAAATAATGTAAATGAGTCTTCCCTTTGTTCATAAATCAGCGATGAGTGAGTTTCGAACTCAGGATCTTATAATCACTAGCAAGAATTTTTTTTAACAGGCTATTCGATTAATTCAAATGTAAATGAGTCTTGGATAAAAAAGAAATGAGTATAGTAATTAGTAGTCGATCTAAGAATCAAACTAGCATTGATTAAAGCTCCAATGGGTAATTTGAGATCTCTAGATGCTTTAATGTATGCTAGGATGCTAGGTCCCAATGGATAGAAAAATTATTGATTGGAGGAATATTAATTTCGGCTGTGATTACCTTTTCCCCTGGAAAGGTATGGTGTCATTGCTACAATAATTATACTACTTCACTGGCTCAAAGGGTGATGGCGTTTCATTATCTTAGCGATCTGTGTGTATTAAGTGAGAGTTAAACTCGATTTGATCTCGTATAATGAAAGAAAATTGTATTTTAGTCTCGAATAATTGCATGATCAGCATAATCCTGAAAATGGTCCACGAAAAATAAAGAAACGAAAGAATAATAAAAATACATTATTTTCTACTTTTCGGGGAGAAGTTTGGCAGAATTATACCGTTTTGATACAAAATTTAAACAATAACATCGTTTCCTTTGATTATTATACCTCTTCCCTTTTATTTTCTTTCTTCTCCAACATCCCGCACCCTCATCATCCTTTTCGTCTCCAACTCGCTACCACCACCACCACCAATAAATGCTTTTGAAATTAAAATGGAGACGGGAAGGATGCGGGTTGCATTAGAGTAGGGGGAGGAGGAGGGATTTCGATTTCATGGTGAGTGGGTAGGGGATCTCGATTTCGTGATGGGGGTGGAGTAAGGGGTCGAGAATTTGACGTAGGGTGAGGTAAGGCGTAAAGATTTTAGGGTGGGGATGGGTGGGTGAGTGGTGCTTGCTGGGTAAGGGGTGCTTGGTGGTGGGGGTGGGGTTACGTTTTGGTTTGGTGGCGATGGTAATGGTGATGTTGATGGTGGTGGTGATGGCAAGGGCTAAAGCCTTCGAGTATACCTGAGACTTGATGATGATGACGTGCGAGTTGGTAGTGTAAGGTGGTTATGAAGATGGTTGATAATGACGATTGTGGTGGTTGTACGACGGGTGGATGGTGGAGATACTAGGAAGAAGAAGATGAAAGGATATAGGGTAGAATAGTAATATCATGGGTATATTTTGATCACGAAAAGGGGAAAGTGCTTTTGTTTAAATTTTTTTTCTTTTTTATATCAAAAGGTTGGTATTTGTCAAATTTCTTATGGAGTATACTACGACATTTGTGCTAATAGTTCCAAAGACATGTCTACAATAATACAATTATCAAAAATTAAAATGTAATTTTGTTTCACTATATGAGATTAAATTGACAATTACGTCTATTAAATGAAGCCGATTTCTCTATGATTGAAACCTTGGTATCACACTGAATAGAGGTAAGATTTCAAGTAGATGAGGATGGCTAATTTTGATATCAAATTGTCAATACCCCAATTTGATATCAAAACACTAGTTCTAAGCCTAATATCAATGCAATTAGAGTCATTAACGAATAGGTAAGAAACAATTCTAAACTGACTAAATATTATTTTGCTTCGGTTTTCACATAAATCGAACGGACTATATTTATATTGTTTAAAAATATTTAATTTGTGATATTTTCTAATTTATCACTTAATTTGCAAGTTTTAAAAGATTTTTATACAATTTATTATATTAAAGTGATACAACTGTTTGATTTTTTAGTAAAAAATATTAAGTGGAAAATTAAGATATTGGGGAATGGACATATACATGTGGCCATGTGGGATGTGCTATTCATACTCTAAATTTAATTGTAAAACAAGAATTGAAAGAACACAATAACGAAACAATTCTGAAAATTAGAAATGTAGACATCTTTAGTACTGTAAAAACTTCTACTAAAAACACTAGTAACAATTGTAGTACTTAATTGTGGATACTAGGTTGAACTCTAACTATGAATGCTAGGTGTGGCTGAAAAAGATGAAGATGCATTTTATTTTGTTTAGTCTTCTTTTGTCATGAAATGTATTTTTATTTTGTTTTTTACTTCATGTAGTCTCTATTTAATGGGAAATTATGCACTTTAATTTTATGGACTAATGACTCGTTTGATCATACATATTTTCAATCATTCACCGTTTGATCATCCGTGTTTCAGATTGTCTCATTTGATCATCCATGTTTAAAAAAATATCCTATCAGGTAACTCCATTAAGTTCACCCTTAATAACTCATTGGTTAATGATGTCACGCGCCAATCATGTGGGGGTAAAATAGTCATTTTAGAAAAAAATTCAGGAATTAAAATTGGGCTAATGGCACATTCGATGTTGCATAATGACCCGTTCGATCACACATATTTCCAAAAGTGCCCCCCTTGGTATTTCCATTATATTGACTTTAACTTTGGCTTTTTGATGAAGGGGTAAAATTGTCCAAAACAAGAAACTCTATCATTATTATTTATAAAGGGTTTTCTTCTTCTTCAATTTTCCCTATAAACGGACTTGATAGATCTTATCAATTTAATCATATAAGAAAATAATGACCACCATCCTCTATCTAGGCAATCATTTATTAAGAAAGTTGAAAAGCTTAATACAAAAGAATTTATTTTATTAATATATGTAATAGAATTTGTAATGAATTGTAATGAATTTGTAATGAATTTAATATAATAAACTAAAAAATTGTTTTAATATCAACAACTAAAATAGTAAGCTAATAATGACCACATGCAAAATAACAAACAATTAAAAGAAATAAGGGCAATTCTAACTCAATCTATTTTTAGAGTGATGAGTTAGAAATGTTGATAATGTAGTGATAATGATAAATTGAATCAATTTTCACTAAATAGTTACTACTAATCTAATAAATTTAATCAAATTGTTTTTTTTTTTGTTGAAAAGTAAAAAATTACCTAAAAAAAATTAGTTTTGAACAATTTGACCCTTGACAGATTGTCAAGAAAAACCCAAAAACCTAATAGCAGTCATTATAACAGAATCACCAAGTGGGATACTTTTTGAAATATGTGTGATCGAAAAAGTTATTATGGAACATGTATGATTAAATGGTGAATGTTGTGAAACATGTATGTGTGGAGATGTCATTAGACCAATTTTAATTCATGAAAATATGATTGAAATGACTATTTTACCCCTCACTGGACCAGCATGTGACATCATTAACAGCTGAGTTAGCGATGACTTTAACGGATTGACCAAATGAGACATTTTTTAAAACATGAATGACCGAATGGCAACACGAGTTATCGGAAGGTCAAAATCAACAGAGACATGATATTAAAACATGAGTTATCGCAAAGGTCAAAATCAAATATGAATGATCGAAAGATGAATGTTGTGAAACATGTATATCGATTGTACTATCAACTCTTAATATTTGATTTTATTATCTCTTCTCAATTTCATATATATTGTAATACCCGGCCCAGAGTGGGCGGTGTGATATGTTTGATATGATTTGATTGGTACTACTCATACCATCAAGATGCATCTTCTTTTCGGTAGCCCAAATCAGAAGAACTCCAAAGTTAAGCGTGCTTGACCTGGGGTAATTCTAGGATGGGTGACCCCCTGGGAAGTGTCCCGGTGAGCACGTGAGTGAGGACAAAACGTGCTGGAAAGACCCGTGGTGGTTTGAGACCAGTCCATCAAATCAAATAACGTTCCGACCCGGTTTCGGGGGGCGGGGCGTTACAAATGGTATCAGAGCGGGGCCGTCCGAAATGTGAGATCTAAGTGCTATGCGGCGCAAAGTGCTACGTCGAGGACGGGAGTGACCTCTTGAGGCCATAGGAGCCACCTCTAGAGTCTCACACGGATGGTACGGTCCTAGATGTGGAGTGGATGTGGCTCAACGAGGACGTTGAGTGTTTAAGTGGGGGAGATTGTAATACCCGGCCCAGAGTGGGCGGTGTGATATGTTTGATATGTTTGATGATTTGATTGGTACTACTCATATCATCAAGATGCATCTTCTTTTCGGTAGCCCAAATCAGAAGAAATCCAAAGTTAAGCGTGCTTGACCTGGGGTAATTCTAGGATGGGTGACCCCCTGGGAAGTGTCCGGTGAGCACGTGAGTGAGGACAAACGTGCTGGAAAGACCCGTGGTGGTTTGTGAGGCTAGTCCATCAAATCAAATAACGTTCCAACCCGGTTTCGGGGGGCGGGGCGTTACATATATATATAAGGGTTAATGGCACCAAAGATCACTGAAAGTATTCAATATTTCCAGGTCGATCACCCTCATTTTAAATGGACCATGTTAGATGACTCAACTGCATTCTTTTGGAAAACTTGGTCATTGGGCCATTTTGAAAGATTTTGGTTGTATTTTATAAGTTTTTAACGAGGGTAATTTTGTAAGTTTTTAACGAGAGTAATTTTAATATGAACGGACAAAATTATCCTCGCTAAAAACTTACAAAATGCACCCAAAATCTTTTAAAACTTCCCAGTGACCAAGTTTTCCAAAAAAAATGTAGTTGAGTGATCTAACATGGTCCATATAAAATGAGGGCGATCGACCTGGAAATATTAGATAATTTCAGTGATCTTTGGTGCCATTAACCCTATATATAATGAACTATTTACTTTCTAATAAAACAAATCATTCCCATAATGGTGGTGTTTTTCCAAAATCAAACTTTGTTGTTCAGCATCTTGTACTAGCCATCTTTTAGAAGGTATTGTTAAAAGATCATCAATTCCTAATGAAATGGATATCATCCGGTCCGCTATATTAATAAAAATGAGAAAATGTTACTCTAGTTGTCCAAAGTACCCTTAATTTAAAATACACGAATTGTAAAGCGCGAGATATATCTCACCTAATCAGGAATTAGAGCTTTTATTTAACCATTTCAACATAAGGTTCGTTTCTTGTGAGAGTCGCGCTAGCATTCCATGATGTTCGTTCCTTAGAAATCAATCTAGAAAAAAAATCGGAAAGGCGTTGAAAAAAATTGATTAAACTAGATTGTTTTCTTCATTTTAATGATTTAATTGTTACTTTAACCTTTAACTTTTTGTTATTTAGTTTTAGGTCCTAATGAGTCTATTAAGTTATAAATTGTTTTGTTTTTACCATAAAAATTGATATTCACGCTTAAATTTAACGGAACTAATAGAATGGGGACCAAATTGCACTAATATACACACTTTCAGTGACAATTTTCGTAACGATGCCACTTTCGGGGACCAAAGTACACCAAACCCCCAGTTACTACTTACTAGGACCATTCGAGTAATTAATTCTACACTAATACAACTCATCTAAGACGTTATTGCCATCAATACAAACATCTAGCTTTTAATTTCATAATAATTTTAAATTCGTACAGCTTAAAGTTGCATAAACTTAGCCAAACCCTTAAAAGGAGGTCTAAAGGTTTCAGGATTTGAAGGCCTTTTAGAAGCAGACAAAACAATTCAAGTAAGAAAATATATTAATTTACAAGCCAAAGGCCAGAAAAAAATATTAGGACCACATCCATCTTACTTTCCTTTCCACTTTAACAAAACTTGTTAATTTTATATATGGATATAATCTTCCCTGCGTATATATTTAATTTTAGTTTTTGCAACTAGCTAGAACAATCTCATATATCGATATAAAATTATTAAAATGATCTTAATTAGTGAATTAGTTGAACCTTAATCTCATAGTATCAATGCGTATTGCTTGTAAATAAATCTCTAAGCTAATACGAAAAATGTTTTCTAAATGGATGGTTCCATTAATTGTTTACGGTTAAAACTTATTTTTGGAGCTTTTTTTTTATAAATTTAATAAGTAATAGAGACAAAATATTATTAATAATAAGAGTAATGATAATAAAAAGTGATAATAATAGTAATAATAATAATGCAAGAAAACAGCTTTGAACTATTTATTTTTAATTGGGAAGATACTTTTTCTTTTTCATTGCCTTATTGGGACAGACCCCCTTTGACCAAATGTCATGTTCCATAATAATAATGCAAGAAAATAGCTTTGAACAATTTATATATAAGAGTAATGTTATTGTAGTAAATCATTGACTAGATAGGTACCTTAGTTCGTTTTTCATCATGGGTAATCTAAACTATATATCTTTATAAATTTCAAGTTATATGCATTATATTTGCTTCTAAAATTAAAAAGAGTACAATTGAGAATAATGCTTTAAACTCCTTGGTATTAACTTTTATGTTAACACCAATGAATTGTTGATATATTATGCAACTAACTTTGTAAAAAAGACAATTCTTATTATCGGATTTAAATAGAAATTCAGTTCTTCCCATTTGTAAATTAAACTTTCATTAGATGAAGTTTACTTTCGTCTCAGATGAAATTATACTTTGATCTCATATATGATTATATTGTAGATTAGTCCTAAAAAATAGCACAAATA